>CM055404.1:3820495-3842433 GCA_029228625.1 Pseudolycoriella hygida | reverse complement strand
TTCCTTGATCGCCACGCTCTCGTCTCCCCGGAACCGCCTCACAGCATTACTTCGGGGAGGGGCTGTGCTTTCGCACCTACTTGCTCAGATCAACTGCCAGTCTTCGTTGATCGTCTCTCCATGCACTTTGTAGCTTCACCATTATCTTCGCAATTGCGTTGTCCGCTACTTTCCACACTTCTTCGTCGCGACACATTTCCGATATTATGTTGGCGGCGTTTACGTCTGGCCTGCTCGCGGCTATCAGCTCACATCGCTCCTGTTCAAAACGGGGACAGACAAACACAACGTGCTCTGCAGTTTCTTCCTCTTCAACGCATGTCACGCAGAAAGGTGATTCCGCGTGTCCAAACCTATGCAGGTACTTCCTGTAGCACCCATGACCCGACAGGAACTGCGTCAGGTGGAAGCTAACCTCTCCGTGTTCCCTATTTACCCATGTGGTTACGTCCGGGATAAGCCTATGAGTCCACCTTCCATTTTCCGCGGAGTCCCACTCTCGCTGCCATTGACTCAGTGATTCGGCTCTTACTTGTGCCCTCACTGTTTTGGTGTTTTGGCCCCCCCTTTCCTTCAGTCTGTGGCATTCACTGTCTTCCATCAGCATTATGCATATAGGCATCGTTCCGGCTATCACACATACCGCTTCCGAGGAAATCGTTCTGTATGCGCTTGCTACCCTTATGCGTGACAACCTCTGGGTTTTTATCAACCTCCTACGGTTCCTCTTTGTGTCTAACGCCCTTATCCACGCTGGTGCCCCGTAGCGCAGTATCGATAGGGTAACACTTGCTAGGAGCCTCCTTTTACTGCTGCGCGGTCCCAACCCATTCGGCATTATCATGGCCAGTGCTGCATTGGCTTTCATTGCCTTTTCGCACGTATAATCTACGTGGGCATTAAAGTTTCCACGATCGTCTAACATGACTCCAAGGTGTTTTAGCTGGCGAGTGGATGTGATCTCGTTCCCCTCGATGTTCATTACAATCCGCTCAGTTTTCCGACAATTTCTCACGAGCATGATCTCGGTTTTCTGATGGGCCAGCTTCAGTTTAGCCATTGTCATCCAACTTTCTACAGTTTCCAACGCCTCTTTCGTGACGACTTCCACCTCCAACTTTGACGTTCCGATAACTATGAAAATTAGGTCGTCGGCAAAAGCAATCGTCGTAACCCATCTTGGCAGCTGCAGCCGCAGCGCTGCGTCGTACATCGTATTCCACAGCGTTGGTCCTAATATGGATCCGTGTGGAACACCAGCTGTGATGTCTACCATCTTTTTCCCTTCCCTGGTATCGTACATTAGCACCCGTCGTTCGAAATAGCTTTTCATTACCCTGCAGAGGAAATCGGGGACTCTCATAGCATGCATTGCCTTAGCTATCTCCGTCCAACTTGCGTTATTAAAGGCATTTTCAACGTCTATCTTCGTTATAACGCAGAAGCGGTTCGCTGTTCTTTTTTTCTTTCGTGCCTTGTCGGCAATCTCCATAACTCTTTCTATTGCTTCGATCGTCGATCTTCCTTTTCGAAATCCGAATTGGTCGTCTGACAGTCCGTGCTCACCCTCTGTGTTTTTGTGTAATCTGTTCCGGGTCATGGCCTCCAGCAGTTTTCCCATACCATCCAGCAAACATATAGGTCTATATGATGGTTCACCTTGTGGTTTCCTTGGTTTTGGTAGTAGGACCAGCTTCTGTTTCTTCCATATATCAGGAAAATTTCCGTCGTCGAGGCACTTCTGCAATGTCAATCTGAGCAGGTCCGGCTTTATGCATGCCGCCGTCTTCAAAGCTACATTGGGGATCCCATCTGGTCCTGGCGCCTTGTTATTTTTCAGCTTTTTGACAGCCGTCTGAATCTCTTCTATAGTGATCACCCGGTCCTGTCTGTCTTCAATGTCATCGTCGTAAGGAGTTTGCGGCCATGCGACCTGTTCATGCTGCGGGAATAGCCCTCTCACTATGGCTCCTAGCTTCTCAGGACAACTTTCTTTTGGCACTGATGAACCTCTAATTTTTGTCATCGCTATCTTGTACACGTTTCCCCATGGATTTGCGTCAGCTTCCTGGCACAGCTTCTTAAAGCAGTTTCTCTTGCTAGCTCGGATTACCCGCTTTAATGTTAGTTTTGCCGTACGATGTTCGTCTCGCCTCGCGGCTCTGGCACTCTCACTTTTGGCCCGCTGCATCCTCCTTCTTGTCCTGAAGCAGTCTGCGCGCAAGAGCCTAATTTCGTCGTTCCACCAAAATGCCGATTTTCGTTTATTCTTCGGTTCTATCCTTCTTGGCATCGCTACGTCGCATGCATGCACCAATACTTTCGTCAATTCTTCTGCCGATTTCTCAACGCCTTCGTCTTCTGATTGGAGGTATTCCTTGAAAGCTTCTTGATCGAAATTTCTCGTCTTCCATCTCCGCTCTCTTACTTGATTCATCTGCCTTGCCGCCACCGTACTCTTTTTCAAAGTGTACCTCAATGCCTGGTGGTCGCTGTATGTGTAGCTTTCATCCACTCGCCAATTCAGACTTGGTACTAGTGTTGGACTACAGAATGTCACGTCAATAATCGACTCTCGTCCATTCTTGCGGAAAGTAGTTGTGTTTCCCACGGTTACCAGAACCACATTCAGTCTAGCTAGCGCTTCTTGTAGAATGAAGCCTCTTTCGTTTGTAAATCTACTGCCCCACTCAACTGCCCATGAGTTAAAGTCGCCTCCAATGTTGACTGGGCTTAATCCCGTTAGCTCTCCTGTGAGTAAGTCTAACATTCGTTCAAACTGTTCAATCGTCCATCTTGGTGGTGCATAACAGCTGACAATATACACTCCGTCAATTTTCGCAATCACGAATCCTTCGTGGGTGCCTGATACAACTTCTTGTATGGGATACTTTCCCGTCGTCAATATTGCGGCCATCCCGGCTCTGTCAACAGCCCAGTTACCGTTGTTTTTATTAATTCGGTACGGTTCTGCAATAATTGCTACGTCACATTTTTGCTCCGCTGTGGCTTGCCAAAGAAGTTGTTGTGCCATGTCACAATGATTAAGGTTTATTTGGATCACTTCCATTCTTGTCCCGTCTTTGATTTAAGCGCCTGTTTATAGACTGGGCATCTCGCTCCACCCGTCACGTGGTCATTTTCTGACGTGCACAGCAGGCATTTTGGTGGTTTCGTGCAATCTCTTGCTAGGTGGTTTTCTCCCCCACAGCTCCTGCACAACTTGGATCTATCTTCGTTCTTGCAGTTCCTTGCTTGGTGTCCAAAGTCCATGCACTTAAAACACCTTTCCAACTGCTGGGTTTCCCTCAACGGGCATACGGACCAGCCCACCTTTATCTTGCCGATTTTCAGAATCTTAATCGCTGCGTCCACTGAAAGTTTTATTTCCGCCGTTTGGAGTTCGTCTCTCGTTTTTCTCATACGTATCGTCATGGAATCTATCTCGTCATTTATATTACCTTGCTCTTTCAGGGCTTTTCGAAGGTCTTCGCTTGTCGTGATTTCGTCCATATACCTACATTCAATCGTGGTCATGTGGGACAACGCTCTCACTTTTGCTGCTTCGCCCAGTGACTTCTTGACTAGTTCTTTATAATCTGCACTTTTAATTTCTGGGCCCTTCTTGAGTTCAAACAGCATTTCGCCTTTTTGCGTTCGTCTTATTCTCGAGACATTTTCACCCAGGTCCTTGAGGTCTGGGTCTTCTTTAATTTTTTTGAGGATATCGGCGTACGTCATTCCTGTTTCTGCCGCCACTATTAGAGCATCAGCTTTAGGTCTCAGACTTCTAAGCTTTTGCTTCTCGCTCTTCCCTTTCTTCTTTTTTCTCACCTCTCTCCACTCGCTTATACTGGGCTTCGGTGTTTGTGCATCCAGTCTGTTTGTGGTCCTTTCATTGTTTCTCCTGTCCCTTTTACTCCTTTTTGCCGCGCTTCTTGGAGTGGGCGTAATATCCGGTGTTTGTCTTCTTTTTGTCGAGAGCGGGGTGGCTAGCACCTCGATACCTTCGCCAACTTCAGTAACTTCGCCGACTTCAATGCCTGCTCTCGCCTTCTTGTAATTTGCTTCGAATCTCCGCATCCTCCACGGCTTATCTTCCTGTTCCACTTCGTTTAGGCAGGCTCGAATGCTGATCACCTTCGTCTTAATGTCTTTGTGCACGTTATTTTTATTTTGTATAAATTCGTGTAACTCTTTCACCATCTTTTTAACTAGCTCCAATTTTGTCTGCTTTGGTTCATCGTTGTCGTCGTTGTGGAGAACGTCTGTGTGGATAACCTCTATACTTCTCGCTTCCCTTCCCGGGGGCGACCTCGCCACTTTCGATCGTCTTGCGAACACGTCAAATAGCTGAACCTTCGATTGATCCATCCGCTGATCCTCCGATTTCCTCTGCTGATTTCCCTGTTGATTTTCTTGTTGTTTTTCTTTTAACTCCTTCCCTTCCTTTCCTAATTCCATGCTGTTGGGTCCCCCCTCCAAGCCGCTATCTCCAACTCGATTGTGTAGTTACCTTCGTGATCTCATGGTTATCTATGCAAGCAGTGAGGCCATGCTAGGGTTGACACGGTCCTTCATGGGGCACCGCGTTCAGAGCCAGATCGGTATTAGTCAGGAATGTTCATCTGAGCCTACACCTCCTTTTCACAGGACGAGCTTTCGAACGTACTTGGAGGCCTGCCAAGGTTTTACCGGGACGGGGGCAACCATGATATTAGCCCACTAGCCGTTTCGTGAAGATGTCACCTTTCCTTATTAAGGTAGTGGAATACCACAGTTGTCAGCCCTTGTCTAAAATTTCATCCGCTGGTCGATATTCTTTGTCCGTGTTCAATGCTTTGCCAGTATGCCGTAATTAAGACCGCACTGGCGTTGGTCTTAATGTGCCCGTGGCACTGGTGAATGATGGTAGTCCATCTGACTAGGACTTTGCATGCTGCCGTTGTCTCTTACCGTCGAGATCCTTCGCCACCATGCTAAGCCGCCATCCCATCTTGATAGCGCCTAGCTGTCTTCAGCCCTCTCTAACGTAGCGTCTAGGTACTACCCGAAGACAGCCCCCCTCATCCTTCAGCTAAGTGACCCACACTACTACACCAGGGTTGGTTACCTGATCGTTCGTGGGGTTGCTCACTATAACAGGTGTCACCACGGGTAGGATAGGATGTAGGAGTAGGTGGACAGAGGCTAAGGTACATAAGGAGTACTATATTGCGCTTAACACACCATTTGACAACCCATATCGCACACCTGTAATATTACTCATAACAGTGTTCCTCTGTAATATACTATTATTACAGGACAGGTCAAAAAAAAAGTCTTTCTCACACCTCAGCTCAAATTTGCGTGCCTTTGTTGTGAAAAACGTTGTATTGACTTTATGAAAACTGTAGAAAATTAATTACGCATGAGTTAGCCTAAAACTAGAATTGTAACACTTTGTAAGCTTAACGAAAAATGTAACCAAAATCAAATGTTGCACAGCTTAGGTTATTGAATATCTCGATTTTGGTGCACAGAAAAAACAACGATTTACCTTTTTTTATTTGCATTGTCCCCTCAAAAAGACTTGGACTTTCGGGGTTTGAACGATAAAAATTAGTAAAAAAACGGTATTGGTTATTACAAACAAACGAAGAGTACCGCAGCTCCTATAATTCGTCCATTTAGTCTCACACGATTACCTCTTTTAGTCATAGAAATGTGCCTCATACATCGAAGTTAAAATTTCTAAAATTGTGCTCGCTTTCAACGGTTAGTAAATTTTTATTTAAGCCAAAAAAAAGACTGCTCACATTGGTGCAGCGAGTAAAAAAACGATTATTATTTTGTGCACCTTTTCCTGAAATTTCCACCTTAGCCTAAGGATAAATCATCAACTTAGTATCTTTGAATACATCACATTTTTGTACAATTAAATTCGAGGTATTCAAGAAACTTTGGATTGTGATATTTAATATTGGTGCTCTCTAAAAAACCTGGATTTTTTTAGATATTTCTTACAAATATAATTACAACACAATGTTGAGAGTTTTTATTCTTTAGTCAGTGTTCAGCTATTGAGCTTTTCAATCTTTGAATCAACTGTTAATTCGGATTGTAAACATCTACACTAAATATAGTGGGCATTGGTTATGAAAAAAGATTAACTACTTCGGCTGAAGAAAAATTTTCTTGCAAAACTTCAGGATTATTGGATACTTCGAGTATCATCCGAAAAAATCCATTTTCCTACCTTTTTTGCGAGGTGAACACAACGTTCTTCACAATAAAGGATGTGTGCTGAGATAAATACTTTTTTCTCGCCTGTCCTGTTAAGTAAATTTTCCACCTCAATGTCGGTGGATTCGTAAAAAACCTGATTAACTTATTTCATCAAAGAAATATCGATCCCACTCAAGTACATTTAAGGTGACGTCAACATTTTTCATTTTGAATATAAAAAAATTCTCGTAGACTTTGTGTTCGGGGCTCACGCCCCCTCCCATTTAGAAGTCTAGCTACGGCTTTGGATCCTTTTGACAACCCTGAATAATGGTCGTACATAGAAAATGAGGGCGGTGAGCGAATAAAGTGATAGTGGTGATAGTGGCCCCGAAAAGTGTGCGATCACCCCAATAAAAGTGAACCTGGAGGGATACACTTCCTATTACAAAACAAAATAAGCCTACAAAATCGTTCATCACAAATGTTCCTCCTACAATTGCGTTTGTTCTTACAATATTATTCAATGAAGTCTAAATATAATTTCTATTTATATTATAATAACACAATTTATTTAAACACAAGTTTCACATATTCAATTAATTTTCTTTTAAACACAGTAAAATTACGCTCATTTTTTATTTCCGTTGGCATTCTGTTGTAATTAACATTCTCTCCATCGCATCGTTGCATCTCTAACATCGGTTTTGTTTCTAATGTCGTACGAACTCATATCTCCAACGTAGATAGGTATGTCAGCAGGAGATTGTATTTGACGTGAAAGACAACAATCATACACATGCCCGCATCGAATCAGAAATAAAAAAAATGTCCGTCCGTCCGCTTGTCAGCGTGATAGCTCGAGTAAAACTTGACTGATTTTCAAAAACTTTTTTCTCTGAAAGGTAATCGAATAATCTTCAACTCAAGGGCCGCTGAGCTGAGGCCGTGAAAGTCGTTGTTAGTCTTTTGTACATAGCTCGGGTAAATCTTTTCCGATTTTCATACATTTCTTTTGTTTGAAAGGTCTGGACATGCCTGAAAATTTATGATTTTGAGCTTTTGGATTCAGTCAGTGCCATAAAACTGAGTCTATACTGGGGCCTAACGGGGGTTTTCTACAAAAATTGGGTAAACCTTATCCTATTTTGGATTTTTTTTTCGTGAAATATAAGTGATGATAGGATTGAATTTGAACGAAATCGGTTGAAAACTTTTGACGTTACGGTCGAAAAAGTGGTCAAAAACTTGTTTTTTAAGGGTTTGAAACTTTTTGACTCATATACGTATATAACATGTGATTTTGTAATGTTTTTCCTAGACATAACAGCAGTATTATAACATTCGTTCGACGTATGAAACTCGACTATAATAAGCCTATTATAATCCTACTTTCAGCGCTATAATTAGCATCACAACAAAAACCCTCTTTAAAAAGGAAATGTGACGCAAGTCCTCGTCCCTTCTTCCAAAACAACTGATATCAATTAGGACGTCGCGACGCTTAAAGCTTTGAAACGCAAAAAATTCTTTTGGAATGTTTTCATTTTTGATTAAAGAAATGCGTCACAAATGCCGGATAGTTTTTCTGTTCTTTCAGCTTTCACAACGCATAGTAAGTCTTACGTCGCTAAAAAATCTTGAGGCTTTCTAACAAAGTATGGCAGTACAGCCCGAACCGCAAAAACATATTTTCACTAATTTAATTTTCGTGCTTTTCTGATGTCCGTATCTTTTATTGAAAACCTTCAAGAGCGATTTTCGTTCTAATTTCTAAGATATAATATATTAAAAAATTCTAATCATTTCAGATCATTAATCTGCTTCTGTTGACAACATTAAAGATTATTCAAAATGAAATGTCCTGTTACGCCAGAACCAACTTTGATAACGGTAAATTCAGATTTGCCGGAAATGGTTAAACAAGCAACGCCACAACGAAATAAGGTACTTTACATGTTTCAAACATTGCTTTGTCCTTTATATAATTTCAAAGAATCGGTTGATTAAACTTTAGACATGGACAATACCGAAATTAAAAATTCCTAGAGCAGCTTCGGCGTTTATAACACCAGTTGAAAGAGAAAAAACTCAGTCGATAGACAATGGTGAATTGCAAGCGATTTTATCGCAGCAACAAATGAATGATGTCGGTGTTTGTCTCCTGCGAGACAGTCCATTTAGAATACTTAGGGTAAGTAATTTTATTGTATCTTAACACTTAACGGAATATCTCGCACTAACATCTAACACAAACTCGACGAAGGTTGTTGCTTGCTTTCCATTTAGATAACATAATGTTGTAGTTTGTTTGGACTCGTACGTGGTACGAATTCTATGCGTTACGTTTGTAACCAATCGATTTGAGAAGGGGCATCCATCATAGACCCCAGATGTCGAATTTGCAAAAAAAAATTTTGTCCGTCTGTCTGTCTGTAAACACTCGATTTTCAAAATTTTTTCCCCTGGAAGCTAGTACCGAAAGAGGTTTCGGGATTCCAGATAGGCATTTTTGGACAAAGGGCCACTGAGTTAGGGGAACTCTCTTTCCATCATTTTTTGTATAAGGAAAATTCTCGACTCTCTTTCCATCACATTTCGTAAGAGGAAAATTCTCCATATTGGTCTATAAAATGACGAGGAAGTCACTATTAGGCATTGTACCGAAAATCGAAAACGAAATTACGAAGCACTGGGAATTGATAGAAAGTTAAAAAGACAGACACACGCCTGATTGTGTTGACAATGTGACTGGTTTTGCAGTTGTGTTTATGTACGCACTTTTATACCCTTCATTTATATCACTTACTTAGTCAATGTTTTGATATACTATGAAAGTAATTATTATTTCACTCGCTGAAAGGTTAATTGCAAGCAAAAGTTGATTAGTTTGATATTCTGAAGTCTCTTTGTTCCTTTAATTTTCTCTTGTAAAACTCTGTAAAACTTCAATTAATTTCGCTTTTTGTAAAATAAAACACCAATATGACATTTTGTCACGTTGCAGTAAAATAAAATTTCATAATTTCAATGCGTTGTCCGTGGACTATTCTATAAATAAAATTATAATTAAGTTTTAACAAACGCAGTACAAATTGTAAAGTTGAGACACGTTTTCTGTTTCAAATTAGTTTCCGAACTAAATGTTTAGTTTATGATTAGAGTAAAACAATTTTTTACGCAGACTCATCAAACTTTTGTCCTGCGCTAGTAACTAATTTGCTTAACTAAAGGGATTACTCCTTACACAATATATCTTATTTCTACAAATTGAGTTGCTGTTATTGGACTGATTGAAAATGAACGGCAGCATGACTGCATGGTCTTAGCAAATTCAGTGCCACTTACGACCTAAATATTTTTGGATGTGCTTTTTACATAATATGTATATGCAAGCGACCCGTACGCATCAGAATAGATGTGGCAAAGAGAACCGATGTTTCAAAATTTCTCCAAATCCCAATAATTAGAAAATTATTAATTTCAAAATTTAAAATGAATTTTTCTTACACAAATTTTCAGAACCGACCTAGAGCACTTAGGAGAGGCTCTGACCCTACTTCCATGGACGAAAAAGTTCGCTTCTTTTTTCTCTACACACTGTACAAAAACTCTCATCATTAAAGAAACATTTACGAAAAACCCCCAAATATACGTGTGCGGTGTCACGTAGCGTGAGTTGGGCAACAGATCCCTATAACCCGAACCACATAAGAGATTTTAACTAACCTTAAGAGCGATTTCCATGCTAATTTCGCAGAGATATAAGTCAAAAAGTTTGACCAACCTTCAAAAAAAAACTTTTTCGACAATAACTTCGAAAGACCTTGACCGATATTGAGCGAATTCAGTTTTGCATTAAGTTTTTCGATTACCTTTCTCGAAAAAAAGATTTTAAAAATCGGATAAGATTTACCCGATTTATGTAGAAAAAATACGTTGGGCCCTACCAGAGACTCAGTTTTAGGCCCCTGGCTGAGTGCAAAGGGTCAAAATCAAAACATTTTCTTCCATAAATTGATTTACTCGAGAGTTATGTACAAAAGACCCAAAATCACTCAAACAGCCCTAGTTCAGTTACCCTTCGTCCAAAAATGCCCATCTGCAATCCAAAAACCAGTTTTGTACTACTTTTCAGTGTAAAAAAATTTCAAAATCATTCAACTCGACTGAAGCAAACTAAGGATTGCATTTCCGGGAGTTGAGGATAGAATAACTTGTTGGACGCATTTCGTTTAGAACAAAGAATTGATTTAATGACTATTTAATGTTTGGACCCGTACAAAATTCGATGGCCTATGCGTAGCGAAATTTTTTTTGCAATTAATTAACCTAAAAAAGGTAGAAATTCCTGCATTTTTATTGTAACAAATCTAAAAAGCCCCTCCCCCCCAGTGACCCTATCTCGCTGTGGATGTTATTGATATAAACCAAATCACATTTGCTGAAATCAAATGATTTTTATAATGAACGAAAAAAAGCGTGTTAATGCGTGATAATCAAATCAATTTGATTTTTTTATCAAGAATTGATTTTATGCCACTCCATTGCGAAAAGTGAACTTTTTCATGCCTACTTTGAGTGACGTAAGCCGAGAAATTAAATCACTCTCCCCACCAAATTTTTCATTAAGCAACTGAGTTGCATAATGGTTATTAATTTCATTATGCAACTGAGTTGCATAATGAAATTCATTATGCAACTCAAATATTTCGTGAGAATTATGATTTTTTTTTCATACTGAGTAATTGAAATGAAAGAATTCTTTATTCAATAAACTGAAGTAAACAATTATTTTGCGTGAAAATAAAAATTTTAACCATGAAAAGTTGATCCGGAAAAGTTAGTTGGAACATTTGGTTGTTCCGACGGTGCAATGGCATTCGTCGCAATGGCATTCGTTTTTGCCTGATTCGACGCTGGATTAATGTTTTGTGCAATGACTTTCGATATAATGTCTTTCTGTTTAACGACGGACATGGACCTTTCCTTCGAAGATGTAATTTGCGACGATGTGAATGTTTGAACGCTATTAACTCCACATAATTCATTTTCCAACATTATCCCAACAAAAGATCCATATCTGACTCTAGCAATGAATCCAACGGTGATGATTCGTTTGTAGAGTGTCCGAATATTTCTGCAGCAGCCAATGACGAACTTTCTCCACTCACAGATTCTATTGTATGGACATTTTGATGCTTTTTGCTGGTACCAGCTTTGTTTGTCGACCCAAAAAGTGTGTGAGAGGCTTTACGTTTGTTGGCCAGAGAATTGTGAATGTACCCCTGAGCTACCTTTGACGATTTCCAACCGCCTAATTGTTGAATCGTCGTCAATGAGGCTCTTTCTTCCGCAAGAATCGTTGCCGAGCTACGTCGAAAGCAGTGACCAGTGTATTTCTTCGGATCATTCAAACCCAACATAGTTGCAATTTTTGAAGGCATTGATGCAAACGTATTTATGCCAACAGGTTGAAAAACTGTGAGTCCTCGTATCCTCGATATCAATCGTCAAATGGTCACCATCTTCAGTCACATTGTCCGTGGTCAATTTCAG
Organism: Pseudolycoriella hygida; assembly: GCA_029228625.1. Classification (NCBI taxonomy): domain Eukaryota; kingdom Metazoa; phylum Arthropoda; class Insecta; order Diptera; family Sciaridae; genus Pseudolycoriella; species Pseudolycoriella hygida. The sequence goes on along the minus strand of CM055404.1, from coordinate 3,830,667 downwards.
AAGTTAAATTTTGCGGCAAGCCCCACCGATACCAATGATTAAAGCAACCTTTAACAGAAGGAACAAAAAAATTTAAAAACATACTGACGATAAACACAAAATCTCATCTTCTCGAGCAATAGATTATCCTTGTCATCTGCTTTAATAATGAACTTCTCGAAATGACATCGACTAAATGCTTTCGATTTTTTTTGGTTCATAACCAACATTTTTCCGTCTTATAAACGCCTGCAAAGTTATCCACTTGCTTATGTCCACATTGCATTTCAGAAAAATCATTGATTCCAATTTAGAGAATCTTCACCACAATGTTGGTGGTTTAACACTTTTTGATTTTTGGACAAAATAGGCCGTTACGACTTTTTCTCTTGCACAACCCACTTCGATTTTAATGTTTTTTAATATGCACCATTCAACCAATTGGTTGTACGCTAATTCGTACGAATCTCTAGATTTATCTGGTATGATAGCGGAGGCTGTTTCCAGCGCTCCGTTTTCAATATCAGAACCGAAATCTGAGTCGTCTTCACTCGAAGACATTTTTACGAATTATGAAATTAAATTTTGAATTTAAATTATTTCGAATGCTTCCAGACCTTGATTGGAATCGAATGAAATGATAAAAACGACGAGTGGAAATTGTTTGATTTTCATAAAAAATTGAATTTGAAAAGTTCACTTCCTGGGGAACGAATATGTTTTGTATCATGCTAATATAAATCACATTGTGAGAGTGAAAGAGCTGAAATCCGTTACCCAGATGACGGTACCGATTGAATTAGCCACCTTCGAAATATTCATGATCTTCATTCTCAATCCTAAAATGATTTTGTCGATCAATAAAATATGCAAAAATTCCAATCTCAGCGGAACTTGTAACCTTTCATGAATCATGAGATCAACTTCATGGAATTTAATATGGTACGGTTGTCGTGTCTTATTATGTTGTGACGAAAAACCCTTTTGACGAAACATTTAATTTGCATTTTAATTTGTAGTGTAAATTATAAATTATGAACAGAGGGTGAAAAACTTTGACTGAAGGAATATGTTTAGCATAATGAAATGTAAGTTCAATTCATACATTGTTCCATTTCAGTTCCAAATTGGTTTTAACCAAATTTTTTTAGCCAGTTTTTCAAATGTAAAAATTTATTCGGTCGCAAGATCTTGAAATAAAAGCATTTCTCACATATTTCAAGTCACTCTGGGGGATCCTGAATTTGGGATCTGTTAGTCTTTCGTTTGACCGATTTTCAAAGTATTTTTTTTCCTGAAAGATAATCGATTGATTTTGGGTAACATCGGTCAAAAGCTTTCGAAGAAACGGTCGAAAATGTTCATTTTTTTTTTGAAACTTCTGCGAAATAAGCACGGAAATCAAGGTCTTGCATGTGGACCTGGAAAATCAGCATGTCTCAAGTCGATTCCGAAACCTCGCGAAAAATATCGTTTGGATTCAAAAATGCAAAAAATATTTGTTTTATTTTTTTGAACGATTTTTTGAAAAATCACAGAATCAGTTTTTTCTTTTTTGTTTCTGAAGCGTCGCCAGTGTCACCTGTTTTGTCCAATGTTTCAATAGTACATTGTGCAACTAGTATTGAATTGTTGATTTTTTCAGCATTAGTCCTATATATTCCATACAAGCGTAGCGAGTATGGAAATATAGGACGTGTGCTGAAAAAAAAAAACATTCCAATACGTGTTCACATCACATTGAATTGCTTTCGAATAATTCTAAATCAGTGTGGAAATAACTCATACGAATCTCATTTCCTAACTAAAATTAACAAAACTGTGTGGAAATAACTCATACAAATTTCATTTCCTAACTAGTCTTGAAATTTTTAACGTTTCCATCTAGTAATCGACATAGAAATATGTCGTATTTCAATCCATGGTTGCAAAACTAGTTATTTACAGTACAAGGGAGAGGATAGCCCGAGGAAATTTTTACTTTCGCACCGCATATGAAGCATGAAATAGTTATTTGTGTGTCTGTTTTTGACGACTGATTTGAGGAAATTTCGCGTGTTGTAGCGAGCAGAGATCAGCCTTTACAGGAAATTAATTTGGAAGCATTGGACGAAATAGGCGGCGCTGACGACACTTTAAAGTACAATCATGAAAAAAAAGTTTTCATAAAAATTTTTCTTTCAAAAGAGTATAAAAAAAATATTTTAAGCGTTTTTGAGGCCAAACAATATATTTTATGTAAATGATTAGGTTTATTTTGCCCCAATCCAAAATAAATTTCTCTGCTATGTTGTAGAGAAAAATGAAAGGAACAATTGTATGGAAGTATGGGTCCTAGGCTTCTTAGGGTCGGCACCAGGTGGGAATAACGTGGCAAGTGTTTCTTACACCGTTGCTTCGGATAGGTTTGTCAATATTACTTGTCAATATTACATTCATTGTCCCTTGCGACCCACATCTGTGGAATCGTACTGGTCGCCAAACCATATGTTTAAATCGGACTTAAATAGAGAGAAGTGTAAATGCAAGGCTACATTACACAAACATTGGAAAACACGAGTAAAGTAAAATTAGGAAAGGAATGACTGTTTACTTCAGCTCTTTAAAATGGGTCGAAGCGCAATCTTTCAAGACCGGCAAAATGGGTAATCGGAAAATGATGGTTCAACTACATCGGCTCAATGTCAATCACAATCACTACGAAAGCAGGATGCACCCTGTCTCCTCTTAAAGCGCAATACATTCATTGTCTTATTAGGCGCCGTTCACAAGTCACATCACGCTCAGGGTGGAGGTAAGATGGGGTTCTGAAAAAATATGACGGTATCGGCACGGAGAAGAAAGGGTTGTGACATTGTGACATCACGTTGTGCGATAAGAAAATACGTCTAGCTACATTTTCCAAGCAAGTAATGCAATTACATTTATGCCCGACAATTTGCTTCCGCTCATTTTGAATTACTCTTTTTTATTTTATTTCAAAATACCCTCAGCACTCGCGCTAGCGAATAATTTTCTCTAACCGCTAATCGATTCTCTAAAGTACCAAGACACAAGTCATCAGTCTATTTTTAACCGAGTCGGTTTCAACGATGTGAGTAATGAAACTCAGTTTCGGTATTTTCTGCACTTGTACACAAGTAAGACTTGACATTTGATATTAGATATGCGCCTTTAGATGATAGACGTTCTTGGACTGCATTGAAACATTCGATCTTATAATATAATATCTTATAAATCATAAATATCTTCCCGAAAATTACTCCTGTACCTAAATATAAAATGATTGCTGAGGTTTTTCAAGAAATTTACGTTTAATTATAAGTATTCTTGTGCTGGACAAAAAGTACACCCAAAGTTTTTCAAAAATCGTTTGTGTTTTTTTTTGTAGATTTTAGTGAAAGATTAGCGACCGACGTTAATTTTTCAATTTTATCATTAGCATTTGTGTCGCTAAAAAATCATTAGTGTGCGCAACCTTGCATATTTTCGAGCGCCTGTGCATGCTTTAATGTGACGAGACGATGGGTGTCATTTGTGGACGACCCCTTACATCCTTATGAAATACAAATTTAAGAAGCTTTGAAAATCTTTCTACGAATTAAGGACAAAAACAAAGTAAATCTTGTGTATAGCTAACGATAGCAGCTGCAACAGAGAAGTATACAACGACAAAACGTGTACACTGTACACAGAGCGAACATTTTTTGTTTTCTTGCGCTTTGAGAGAGGAGCTTATAAATTATACCACATACCCCATCATTATTTCAGTTGTCATTCGTCTGCTTAAGTCGTTTGATGGCATAAGTTTTGATTTCCGTTAATTGGTAAAACGTTGTCGGTTTCATTGAAATTGTTAGAAATATTAACAAAAAGAAATTTCGTTTTTGAGTGTTCGCCAAGGTATATCTACTGTGATTTTAAAAATGGTTTTATGACAGTTTTCTTTTTTAATTTCAACTTTTTTTTTCAAAAAAACAATCAAGTAGATGAAATTTATTTATTGTAATTTGTTGTTGAAAATATCGTTTTTTTACTGGCTGCGCCATTGTGAGCAGTCTTTTTTTCTCTTAAATAAAAACATTGCCTTAAAAAAATCATCGAATCTGCAATTTTTCTTTTCAAGATGTGACATTTTCTTGTTCTTTTTTATTATAATAAGTTGTTCATCTGTTTCGTGGAAGTGTACATTCAAACAATAAGAAACTAATGTTCTCCTCGTTTTTGTATAAAGTTATGCCTCAAATTTAAATTAAAAATGATTGCCAAATTTCGACCAAAACACTCAATTAGTCAATTGATTGGAAATTGTGCGGGAAAGGTGGATGATGGAAATATAAAGCTACAGTGCAATTGGTCAAAGGTTTTGCGATTTGCACCTGGAATGAAGTTTCGACCCGATGAACTGTTTGAGGTATTTGAAATTTTACTTGTTACGTCGAGCAAACAAACCTGACAAAGCAAACCGTGTTGATTACAGTACAAGAAATGTTAGAGTTGTATTATGCCAGAAATGCTCGAAGCAGTAAATGATTCAAAACAAAACTCGTTTAAGTTACAGCGAACCGAATATAAGAAGGGACAAGTCAAATTTTGAACAATGAAAATTGTTTAAAATTCGACATGTCCGTTTTTATTCTACGGTTCGCTGTAGCAAAGATTTTATGATGGGTTTTCTGGACACTCTAGCTGTATCTCATAAGCACCAGCTGATAGGTTTTACTATTTGCTTGGAAGGAATGAACTTAAACTCTTTTTGAATTCAACTACTCAATTCCATCACAAACAATAATGATCGAGCGTTACGCACGAAACGTAGCTGGTATTTTGTGAAGGTGTCCAGTTTCAAAATCAAATCATTTGAAAAATACTTAACGTCAATGTCGGGATTGCGAATTGAAGGGTATAGATAAAAGACATTTTTCGACATGACAACCGGGTTAGTGCACGCAATAGAACTAAATTTTAGAAAGGAGCCTTCTACTTTTCTTTTAAAACGTAAGGTTTACTCTAGACCCAAAAACAAAAATTCGATGTTTTGAGGGTCAATTCTCAATCTTTTGAATCGGGTGGTAGAGGCTCTTAATTAATTCTTTCGTTAAATTAAAGTAATTAATTCACCGCAGCCGGCAAAAATTCTCAAAAGACCAGGTTCTTTAAACGGAGTGACTATTCGACCGCGCGGGTGATTAGCCTGCCAGTTTTGGTCAGGGAACAAAAGTCTTAGAGTTTTGGATTGCCAACAACTTTGTAAAAGAAAATTTTTTCGTCCGACTTCATCCGAAGGAGCTAAACAGCGAAAACAGCTAAAATTTTGGTGGTTGCTCACTTTTTCGTTAGGAAACTTTGACTGTTAGACAAAGTATACTTGATTTTTGACCGTCAATAGTTAGTGGAGGTCAAGGGCAACAAAATTTGTTAACAATTTTGGTCGAAAAAATTCCATACTCCTAAGGTATAGGGCATTTTCCGGCGATTCAGCCCAGAACGGGAGCACTTCTTCAGCTAAATCTCGGTCAGTAGTGGTCGTAATGGGGGCAGTGAGGTGTCAAATGAAAGGTATTTACCTAAAGAAGAAAATGACAATTGACTTGGGAAAATCGGTTGCGTGGTTCAGCTGCGAGACTCAGTAAAGTGCTCAAAAAAAGCTACGCTGCCCGAAAAAAAATCAAATACAAGAGGAAATTTCGAAAAAAAACATCAAGCCTTTACTGCTAAAAAGAAGGCGTTGCTAGCACTCCCCTATTCAATCTAATGGCGCTGCCAGCGGTGGGGAGTGCCGAATAGCATCAGCCTTCTTTAAACTTTTAAAAAAGGGACACGTATTATGTACGTCCTCCCAGTGACGTCTTTAATTTTTAGGCGCCACGGCACTTTCAAAATGTGCGCGAAAGTTTACTGTATTCATTTATTTCATAGAGAAACTTGACATATAAATCGACCGTCTGACGGCAAATTTTTGTCGTACTCGCTTTTTAATTTACTAAGACCAGTCCTACAAACTGTAACTTTACTTGAACATGGGATTATCAGGCCCTAGAACAAAGTTGGAAGAAGCCTGATGCTTCGAAACGGTCAAGCTGTAGAACTAAATACATGATAAATTTAATCTCAAGAGGCAAAGTTTTCAGATTTCTTAAAAATGAAACTTAAAAGTTTCGTTGGCTTATGACATCGGAAAAAAGTTGATAATGTCCATATGGATAAGGCGGCACTGCGTCCTCCAGCGGAACTTTACTTCTACACCGCCAGTGCAAAGTTTAAACAAAAGTTAGGGGCAGAAAGTCGAGATATATTTTATGAACCGTCCGTTGACATTTTGCTCTAATTGAGAGGGAAGAAGTTTCTGCAATGCTTCAGCGTCCCAGTCAAATTTCGTTGAATCATAACTAACAGATTCATTGATTAAAATTTTATATTTCTAAAATTTCAAATGAAAACATAAGCAAAGACCCGTACGTATCAGAATAGATGTTGCAAAAAGACTCGAACATAAATAAAGATAAGCAAACAATTCAGTTTTTTGTGCTCTCTTATAACTATAAGAATTTCAAAGATCCATAGAAATAACCAAGGTAATTTTAAAGGCCCTACCGAAGCACGTCAGAGACCATTGATTTATGATTTTCATGACGCAAGTTCAACTCTGCACCATATCTCAAAGATGACCACCGTAACTCATTAAAACTATTTTCTTTAGAATTTAATTCTCACGAACTTTGCTTTTAGAAGTAAACTAACTTTGCCTTTAGAAGTAAACTAACTGTCATGGTTCTAGAGATATAAGTCATCACTCATAATTCTAGAAGTCGTCATATCTCCGAAATGTGCCATTTTTCCCTAAAACCTTGAAACACATATTCTCTAAAATTTTTTCTCTGTAACTTTGCCTTTGACAGTGCATCTCCATATTGCATAGTTGAGCACATATAGACGAAAAACCAACTGCGATCTGCTTTCTCATATGGCCAAGAAACTCATTTTCGTCCATTCCATTGGTCTCAGTGCCAGATTTCCAGTGCTTTCATTTGATACCAAAATGAACAACTTCCTTGCTATACTTGCTGAGATATTTGCGAAAATCCACGTTTTTGGACACTTCTTCGACCATATCTCCGGAACTATTTGACCGATTTTGCCCATCTTTCAACCTGAATCATACGACGTATGAAATTTTCAAGGAAAAAAGTTTAAGTTGACGGACGACCGGAAGTACTTCATGTTACAATAAAATGGGTACAGCTACAGCTTTGCGTAAGGAAAATCTGTAGCTGTCAACATGGAATATTATGGACTACACATCGCACAAGAACCTGTCTTGACTTGATATGAAACAAACTTCCTAACTAAGCAAGCGAAATTTTACGTGTTGTATCGTAGATGTAATATGTCTCGTAACCGTAAATGTAAAGTACGAAATTTTTTGATATTCTGTCCTGAAAATTTGACTAACAGAATGAATAAACAATATTTTAGTATAGTAGATATTCCAAGCTTTTGAATATACAGAAAATAGATTTTTCGCATCCGAATTCAAACTGCATATTTGAATGAAGTCTACGGAAAAGTCGCTTCCCGATTCAAGACGTATTCTTCCAACTTTTCATTGGAAATAAATTTACGGAAAATTGAGTTTCCATTTCAAAATGTTAACTTCACACTTCTACTAAAAATTGGTATCCTAATTCGTCCTTTCTCCGCTTCTAAATGATGGGTGAATAAACAAGAGTTTATTTTTAATGGGCTATAGGCCGTATTTCAAATTCTTTATTACTAAATTATAATTGTCGACGTTTCGGGTACATTGTGTACGCCATTATCCAGACTGAAATTTAAAATACATTGATTACGTTAATACATTGCACAATTTGACGATTATCACAAGTATACTGAAATAGTGAAATAAACAGCAAATTTCAAATCAAAATAATAAATTGAAATATTCACCTAGTATTTCGATCGTGTTAAGCACGATAAAAAATAATAAGATCACTGTCAAGAATTATTTTGATATCAATTTGAATTGAGAAAAGGTACATATAAATCTATACACAGCTGTAGTGTAGTGTCAAATCAAGACTCCGCTTCTCTTCTCAATTTTTTAATTTTTTTCTCGAGATTTCAAAAACTTCACAGGAACGACGCTCCGGGGCTGTCCCTCTTTTTTGCATGGGCGTGTTGGGCATTCTGTAATGTCCAAAACTGCGAGTGCACTTGCCGTACTTGTTGCTGATGAGATAAACTGAAATGTACCAAACAATTTCGAGCCAATGGACTTCCAAATGAAAATACCATAAAACGCCGTTGCTAACTACAAACTTTACATTTATTAATTCGTAATCCATCAACAATATCTCAATTTAAATTAAGCATTTCGTCAACATGTTCAAGTTAATGTTTAGTGTTTTGCGTGCTTCATTATTTCAATCAGATATGATAATTCGACGGGTGTCTTTATGTTCAATATAAACGTAATTATCCTCATGTTAATTTTCCTTACGCCTTACGCTGTAACGTTCCATTGAAATTAATTGTACTAATTGAGTAATTCGGTACTTATTGGTCTATTTCAGAAATTAACCCTTGGCGGCTGGGGGATATCATTTTTTGTCATCCAATCAATTTTTCTTTTAATAAACGATACGAGTATTGTGTATATCGCACAAAAATATTTAGTCAATAGATACAAGTTTCTATAAACTTACCAATAACCAGTGGAATTTCGACACGGGAATTGGTGGATTCTTACTTTATAAATAAGGAAAATCTGCAAAAAAGTTTTGTCCGTCGGCCCGTCAATACGACAACTCGATCAAAGTTTGACTGATTATCAATTTTTGAAAACTGGCCACTTAACATCGCCATTTCAAGCAAGTGCAAATTCCAAAGTAAGCCAACATTTCACCATCGGTTTTGATAGCATCTCAAAACTGAAATTTCAAATATATTGATTGAAGTAAATAAATCATGGATCGCAAATGACGTCATTGTTGAAGTCGCGGATGACGTCATTAATGATGGCGCTGATGACGTTATTGATGATTTCTAGCAAATCCAAATACCTTAAAAAATTTTGAAAAACCGTTGAAAATCTAAATTTAGGCAAACAATTAAAGAAAGTAATCGAAAATCTTGATGAATTATATCAATGATTTTGAAGCATTTGCGTCACTTAAGATGAACTTGAATATGAATTTTCGACATTGAGAAATTACTTGCAACGATGACATTAAGATGACATTGAATTGACCTTTGACATAAAACTCCATTATATGCCACTCTACTCGCTTCGAAGGACATCATGATGCCAAAAAAAAAAAAAATAGATGGGCTGTCCAGAAGCTTATAATCCGTTTTACTCCCATTTTGCTTGGCATAATTTATCAAGAAAAAAGTTAAAGCATTAAAAGGTGCAACAATGCATTAATGCCATAATGAACTAGTACTTTTAGTTTGAAACTATTGTAATGACTTTCAAGTTACACAGTTTATGGGGCTGGCGTTTACAATGTGCATATGTGACGCAAGTCAATAAAATGGTTGAAATCAACAATAGTTATTTTCATAACTAGGGGAGAAAATATAAATTCTAATGAGAGTAAAGTTTGTGATCTGAGCCGAAAAAAATGCAACGAGAGTGAATTTGCGCCCAGAGTGCAGCGTGTTGCAGGATCACAAACTTTACTCGAGTAGGAATTTTCCATTCCCCCGTGTTAACTTTTTCACATTTTGCTCTGAGAAATTGAATATTTTCCACCGAAAAGAAATCCTTACTTAACAAAAAACAGAAATTTTAAATTTAGTGTATAAATAATATGTTGAAGTTTAGATATGATCATAGTCATCTCGTCATTTTTTTTTCAACTGAACACTTCAATTTAACGTAGGTTCTTGAAAAAAAGTGGAAGACAGCAATAGAAGTGATTTTCAATCAATTGAAGACAATATAAGTGACTTTCAATCAATTGATATGGTTGGCGAGACGGAGGACATCGATTTGGGCAATCCTGAAGCGGATATTACATGCGATTTGCCGAAAAGTATTCTGGAGAAATACGAAAAGGCGATAAAGGCATCTCTTCCTGCTAGATCAGCACAACGATACCTCAATGATTATGCCGTTTTTATGGAATGGCGAAAAAAGGAAGGGATCAATTTATTTACGGTGCCGATTGTAATCGCGTATTTTATGG
>CM055404.1:3796424-3813182 GCA_029228625.1 Pseudolycoriella hygida | reverse complement strand
TCTGTAGTATTGCAAAATCACTCATCAAAGTTATTGTCTTTTGAATCAATTAAATAAAATACCAACTTTCATCCTATTATCGTGGTTTCTGGTAAAATCAAATTTTTCTATACAATTTTTACGTTTCCCTCAACTCCCGGCGAAAAATTTGACATTTCTATCGCGCATTCAAATTTAGCGCAAAAAATCTATGATTTTGGAATAACTTAATTTGGTGGGTACGCTTGAAAGTGAAGCTGTCATCTATTTCTTCAAAACTAGGTAAAAAAGGAATGAACCGGCTGTATCCCAAAAAAAATTGATTGATAAATATTGTTTCTAAGATAGTATAATTTCTTCTGAAAGTCGTCGCTTTTTTGAAAATAGCCGTTTCTTCCCATCGTTTCTTTTGAAAGGGGTATTTTCGTCATTCTAGCTCGTCATTTCTTCTAAAATTCGCATTTTAGCGTTCATCAGATATGGTCCCTTGCAGGTATTTAGTACGCCCTGCAGGCGGCCATACCTTATTGATACCTACAGGGGGCTCTCCCCTTAGAGCCCTGCCGTCCGCAGGGAGGATATCAAAATTATTTTTTGAGGATACCTAAAGAATATTTGAGGATATCAAAAAACATTTCGAGTATATTAAAGATATATTTTAAAGATATCAAAAAAACATTTTGAGGATATCAAATTTATACTTTGAGGATATTCTCTCAGTGAAAAATTTATTCAGCATGAATATATAAAGTGTTAGATCAGTGATCAATGAAATATGCTCTGCAACAGACACACTATTTGAAAATTTCAATTTTTGTCTAAGTTAACGGCGCGGCGCTTAATTTCATAATTCGGTCCAGATTTTTTATACAACGTTTCAATGATATCGGTCATCTCAAATTTAATTTGTAAAACTTCAGTTATAAAGATTCAAAGGAGCCTTCAATGTATTTAATTTAAAGGAAATTTATGGTTTGTTACTGTTTTCTTTGACCAATGAATGCAAAAAAACCCGAAATGTGAATTTGATAAAATACTGCTGGCTAATTAGGTTGGGGTATAAAATAAAAATTGTGGTTATTATATTTTTAATAGATGAAAGGAACCTTTCGCGCGCTTTTAATTGCGAAAGTATTAAAAGAAAAAAATTGACAATAAACCGATTGAATTGAGTAATGATATGTTATTAATAAAAATTTCTGAAGTTCATTTAAAGCACACATACATACAAGGTTGGATTAGCGACGCTACTAGCGCCGCTAGTAGCGAAGCTTTTTTGTCAGTCACTTTGTCACTTTGTCAGTTACAGTCAGTAGCGACTAGCGATCCGCTTATCAGGCAACTAGCGGACCCATTTCGCTAGTCGTTACCTTGCAATTGTACGAACTCGAATTATTTGGAATTCAAATTTCCACATTATTTTATTAGTTCGACTAGCAAAATTCCACTTGTCACAATGTCAAAAAAAAATCATTTTCACGTAACACAAATATTGATTAGCATAATGACGACTGAACGTTCGATATATGTATTACGCCTAAACTACACAGGATCGGACTTTATTGTTTACTGTAAAGAGCTCGTAGAATCTTTGCCACTATTGCAATTGCAATGCAAGTTTTCAAAAATTCTGTGAGACGGTAGTACACATTCAAAAGGGGATGAACCTTTTCCACGACGAGACTGTAGCGAATTGTAAAGTTGTACTGTGTAGCAGCGAAACATTATGTTTCTGAATATATTTTTCGGTCAGACGATTTCCGCTAAAATTTCTTGTTTATTTATTTATTTCAACGTGAGCTATGAGATGGTTATGCGGATGTTTGTTTGGGGTGGAGGTGGAGATCTGGCGCTCACTCGGAGGCGCCGCTCATTGCCGCTGTTTCTTTCCCAACTGCCTAAGTTCGTAACTCTTGAGATCCAACCTACTAATTTACCTAAACATTTGATTTTAAAAGATCTCAAATCTATGTTTTTCCTTTTTTCTTCCTGATATGTTCATTACCTATACTGACGTGCTACTGTGTAGTCAAATTGAAATCTCTAGTTCTTTTATTTCAAGCATATATATTTCTTGACTTATTTTCTTGCATCTACTTTATTTTTTTTTTCTTATTATTATTTAGTCAATTATTGTTTTGTTTGCCTCTTTAAAGTGCTATGCACAATGAGGCTCAACTTTGTATAAAGAATATTTTTGTAAATAAATTGAAATTGAAATTGAAATTGAATTGAAAGTGATGCAAAATTTTTACCATTAGCGAAGATTAGCGCTCGCTACTACCGACCGCTACTAGCGCGTTAGTTTTTGAAAAGCCTCGCTACTAGCGACTAGCGTCGCTAATATTTTTCGATGTTAGCGTTAGCGTCGCTAGAAAAATTGACTAGCGAGCCCAACTTCGCGTACATACATACTACACTTTCATCGCTCATGTGCGTGCACACACACTTATGAATTTTAGCAAGTCTAATAGTTTTTTGGATGACAAGGGACGAAAGTATAAAAATTCAACCCTTTGCGAGAATTGCTGCCCGCGTCAAAAGTCTGCATAAGAACATCTTTCTTACTCATCATCGCCGTGTGACGTAAGTCGCACTTTCTTCACATTTATAAGGTAGCGGTACATTTGTGTAATGCTGGATATGTTAGTTATGATTTGCTGAAATAGAATAGACCTCCGAAAAATTCATACAACTTAATATTGGACGTATCATCCATCAGAACGATTTTTTGGGAGCTCTCTTTTCAACACTGTTTTTTGAGGACCACTGAATGTACGAAGAATTCTGTGTACAAATATCTGAGCATAGAGGCGTGGTTCGAAATTCACGTTAAACATGTGGTCCACTCACCAACCTGCACTGGCCAGCGTGGTGTTTCAATGGTTAAAAACACCCTATGGGGAGACTTGCATCCAGCAGTGGGTATAATAAAGGCTTATAAAGGAGAAGAAGTAGAAGACGGTAAGCTGAAATGGGACGAAAAGTGAAAGTCGTTGTTCATAAAATTTTGTTGCTGTAGGGGAGGCGATCACATAATAAACAAAAATTTATACTTGTCCTATTGTCTTACCTGTACTATGACTTAATTTAAATGAAAAATCAAAAGACACAAAGTACTTCTTATAAAAAATTATTTCAAGTCCAATAACACAAAAAGGTAGAAAAAATTTTTTTTTAATGATTCATAAGAAAAATGAAAAATGTAAAATTCGTGGGGTAATGGCGATCACTTGCATGGCTTCAAAATGTACTGTTGTCAGATGTCCCCAAAAAATGTCAATTTTGCTGATATTAGATTTCATTTAAATAAAAAAAAATTGTATGCTACTCAAGAGATAGAAAAACTACATCTGTCAAGTGAGTTCTTTAGTGAGGTTATATAACTGTCAATCTGAAACATAAAAATACTCCTTTGACGCCTCCACTTTAATTAGACACATGATCTTGTGCTACGAAAGGTGAAAACAGTTTCATTTATGTCACTTTACAATATGTAATAAATAGGTTCAATCAAAACAAGCGAACAAATTAAAACATGTAGTGATCGGTATTACCCACTGATCGCCATTACCCCCGCCTCCCCTATCTTCTCAAGGAATGGTCCTACATTGAAGAAAAGATTAATAGAAAATATTTCAACCGGCAAAATTTCGGAAAAATTGCCTAAAACTACTTTTCTCCATACATTTTCATAATTTCCCAGAAAATGATAAATAAAGTTGTGGCGCACAGTAGTTTTTCATTTTTTATCGATAAACTACATAATTTTAAGCAAAAAATTGTTCTGCAGTACGTCTCTAAAACTTGATGTACGAAACTATACTAAAAATATGGACTTGATTGCAGTTTTTCGGAGACATCGATTGTAAGAGATTAAATCAGATTTTTTATGATATCAGAATTATTTTTCCAGAATATCAAAATTGTTTTTTAGTATATCGCGCTGGCAGGATATCAAAATTGTTTTTTGAGAATATCAAAACGTTTTTTCAGTGTATCACTTATGCCAAATATTAACAACACACTTTTATTTCCTCGGATTTCCTTCATGCTCTTCGATATCAAAATTTATCTTCCAAACTATTTTAATCTTTTGACTAATCTAATCACCATGACGCTCGTCGTGCTCCCCGTCATTTGAGAATAACATCTCCAGATTCTTTGTTGTTGTTTTTGAGAACAACATAAAGATTCCTTGTCTGATTTCACCAAATTTTCCTCTTCGACGAGTCATAAGAACCTAATTTGCAGAAATGAACAACAGGAAAATGAGTTAGAACAAATCCAGATTTAAATTTGGTTAGAACCCTAAAGATGGGAAAATAGTTCCTGAAACCGGCAGGATAATTCAAAAGAAAAGCATTGCAGAAGCTGTTGTTTGCTCTCGTGCTTTCTGATGATTCTTTCTCCCGCATTCTCTTTGTAATCGAGAGAATTGAATGAATTGAATTAAACCACTTCAATATTTTTTCAGTCAAGTGACCTTAACCACCCAAAAGGTGGAACCTAGTTTCTAATTATCCTATAAATAAAACCAGCAAATCAAATATTTTCTTTTTTCCAATTTCTACAGGCAGCCGAAGCAGGAAATTTAGACGATTTCATACGCTTGTTTCATAGTAATAATAACAGATTATCGGTTCAAGATGGTAAGGGTAGAACAGCTGCACATCAAGCTGCTGCACGAAATCGAGTCAACATTCTGCAATTCATCAAGGAGCAGCATGGAAGTGAGTAATTTCGCCATTTCCCATTTAGCAATCCAATCTATCCCACAAAATTCACGCATGTAGATCCATACGTAAACGATACATGCGAAACAAAAGTTAACTTATACGCATGCACGCTGCATACGATAACTTGGGTATCGCACATATAGTTCAGGTATGTATTTATTAAGTAGCGATACTCTATGTTTTTACCCTTCCTGTCCGTCCGTACGTCCGTATGGGCACCCTTCACCCGGGAATCACCGTTGATTCCCTTGTTAATCATCGGTGATACCCCGGTGAATCATCGATTATTCACCAATGAATCACCGATCATTTTGGTTCAAAACTAGCTTCTTTGACTACACTCTATCGCCACTTTCCTATGCCCATGACAATGGTGTATTAACCTATTTGTGGGATGAATTGGAATATGCGGGAAGTTATAAATGCATGTTTGCAACATTTGAGTTGTGACACATAAATACGATTTTTACCTTCAAGATTTGGACGTACAGGATATGGCCGGTAACACTCCGTTACATTTGGCTGTTGAAAACGATTCCTTAGAAGCTTTGGAATATTTGCTATCAGTGTACGTATATTCAATTTTTCGATTATTATTTACTTTTACCATTTACCATTTCCGTGTTTGGTCTAGTTCTGTGAATACTGGACTTTTGAATGAAAAGAAACAAGCACCAGTCCACCTAGCAACAGAATTAAACAAAGTGAACGCTCTTAAAGTTATGGGTCAGTACCGTAAAATTATTGACATACAAAAAGGTGGTGAGCACGGACGCACTGGTAAAGATTAAACGAAGTCAATTTTCAGATAGCAAACGTCTCAATTTTTTACTTTTATCGATTTGTTAGCGTTGCATTTGGCTGCTATATACGATCATGAGGAGTGTGCTCGCATTCTGGTAGGTTTGGTAAAGTCATTTTTGGTTTTTCTCATCGAGTATTTTTGAAAAAATATTGTCATCAATTTTAGTTTCTCAAAAATTGGTTATTAAAGTATTTAGTTTCACAACCATCATTCGTTTCAAGTTTTATTCGTGTTGTGATCGTGTTTGTTAAACTGCTTTGCATGAATGCATTTTATATGAAAAATCGATCACGTTAAGTAGGTTTGTTTGAAGATCGATGAAACATTTGGGCTTATATCTTTTCCAAATTAGCACGGAAATCGTTCTTCAAGGTTTTGAATGCAGTCAAAGTAATGCGAATTAAGGACTGGAATGAAATGCGTCTGGAAAATTCAAAACAAAGTTAGCTTTCATTGCTTCCTATTTCACAGATATATTGAATCTTTAAGAATGTTTTTTAGTGAAAGAAAATCGCATTTCACTTATTTTGAAATTCATCGTGAAGTTTTCCGCTAACGTCCTTCCTGAGCTCCTGTTGAGTATATTTCTTCACTAATGATTGCAAACCGGTTAGCCAGTAATTTTGTAATCGGTTAACCGACGACGTTTCAAAGCCTGTTAACCGGATTAACAAAACATCGAAATAATTTTTTTACTTTCAAAATTCCGCGGGAGAAATCAATTATACTCAGTTGGAAGTAAGGACATATTCGGCTGAGTATAGATAGTGTAAATTATCCCTTAGCAACATTTCGCTGCTCTTTGTTACAAAAGTGTGAATTTTTGGCCATGATTAAAGTCAACGAGAGGACTCCAAAAGAATTGAGAAATCTTTGGAAAAGCTCCCTAGCTACGCCGCACAGCCGCCTAAAATACAAAATCGAAACGGCCCATGAATTTTTGCTACTTTCGCAATTTTTTATCTCCAAACAATGTAATAGTTCTTTGACAGAAGTAATAGGAAACCTCTATTCTCATCAATTTTTTTTTGGCTTCGCTCGCTCGAGATTTTTCGCGGCTGTCAACTGTTCATCTTACAAAAATGTATAATGCTATTTTTCAATTAAAAATATGTTGCATACACAACCTAACTCAATTTAAAGCTTGTATGAATACCGTAATTAGATGACGAAGCGATCAATTATCAAGGCAAAAAAGTTAAAGAATAGTCGGTTACGGCAGAATAATGGCTGAGTATCAACAAAACTGTTTAATATTTAGCTAGCAAATTGTTATTGTACTTTAATACTTTAATTGTGCCTTTTATAATTGCATTTGAACGAACACAAAGAAATCTTTACGATAGATTACAGAGTTTGGTGCTTGTCCCCGGAAACCATGCAACAATGGATATTACCCGATTCACGAAGCTGCTAAAAATGCAAGTTCCAAAACAATGGAAGTTTTTTTTCAGGTAATTTCTTTAACATTAAACTTGTGTAATTCATTTAAGCCAAAACCTTACAGTTGAAGATTTTCGTAACATAGAAGCCATAGTTTCCATTTCCAATTTTGAAATTTCAATTCACAATCGAATTTCTACCCATTTCTAAATTCTAAAAAAATCATGACTGACGTATGATTTTTTTATCAAGTGATCTGCAAGAACTGATATTTTCTCAATTAAGTTAACAATTTTTTATTCTGCGTCCGTTTTTTCGATGTGTTGACCCCCTCCCCCCCCCCTTTTTTGTGATATCCCAAATAAAGATTTTGATAATCCAACACAGCGATATCTCAGAAAATAAAAGTTAATATACAAGAATATAAAAATTGATATCCTAGAAATTAAAAATTGATATCCCAGAATTTAAAAATTGAAAATTGCAAAGAGACGTGTGTATAAGAATAGATATCACAGTGTTGTTGAAATGAGCGAAACATTAATTGGTACATCTACTATATGGTATATAGTGACAAAAAAACTGGGGAATAACCTCCTGACGAAATCCTACAGAAAAAATTCAAGGGGAACAATCAAAGTTTGAGAAGCAAAAATATGACTTTGGAGCGGCTTACATGTTGCGTCACATTTTTTCGATTTTTCGACCCTCCCAAAAAAGAGTTAAAATTGACCCAAATTTGTGACCGCCACGTCTCCCACAAGTATGACGTGATTCATTGGAGTAAGTGTCAAATGTAAAATGTTTTTTCTCCTCTGAATAACAAAGTAAAATCTTGTTCTTCACTCAAACTGAAAAACTTTTTCTCAATAATGTGAATGCAATTCTTACCTTCAGCTCAATTTCTAATTTTACATTTATTCCAGTGGGGTGAATCTAGGGGATGCACGAGAGAAGAAATGATTTCATTTTACGATTCAGAAGGTACTTGGTATTTTTTCTTTTCCAAATTATTTAATCTTTACATTCCGAAATAAAATGTAGGCAACGTTCCCCTGCACTCTGCTGTACACGGAGGAGATATCAAGGCAGTTGAGCTTTGCATTAATTCCGGAGCCAAAATTTCAACTCAGCAACATGATTTGTCGACGCCAGTCCATCTAGCTTGTGCGCAAGGTGCCCTAGATATTGTCAAACTTATGTTTACAATGCAACCGATTGAAAAGAAAGTTTGTTTGGGCTGTGTGGATGCTCAGAAAATGACTCCATTGCATTGTGCATCGATGTTTGACCATCCCGATATTTCCGAATATTTAGTAGCAGAGGGTGCAGACATCAATACCTTGGACAAAGAACGACGATCTCCTTTACTTTTAGCTGCTTCTAGAGGCGGTTGGAAAACCGTCCATCTGCTCATTCGGCTTGGCGCGAATATTTCCATTAAAGATGTCAATTCCAGGAATGTCTTGCATCTCGTTATAATGAACGGTGGCCGATTGGATGAGTTTGCTGATGAAGTATCCAAAGCTCAGTCAAAATCATTGTTGCTGCAATTACTAAACGAAAAAGACCATACCGGATGCTCACCGTTACACTATGCTAGTCGAGAAGGTCACATCAGATCGTTGGAAAATTTAATAAGACTTGGCGCGTGCATTAATTTGAAGAACAACAACAACGAGAGCCCACTTCATTTTGCTGCTCGGTATGGTAGATTCAATACTGTGCGCCAGTTATTGGATTCGGAAAAGGGAACTTTTATAATAAACGAAAGCGATGGTGAGGGGTTAACACCATTGCATATTTCTTCTCAACAAGGACATGCAAGGGTAATATAAAACATATATACTTAAATAATATATAAAATACATTTGTCACATATAATGCGGTCATATGAAACTACGTAACTTAATACAAAGAAATAATGAAACATTTTTGGTTGGTCCTATGGTCGGCCTCAGCCCAAAAAATTTTTTTTCTGCTATTTTGTGGAATAATTGAGGAGAACTTTTTTGTCCATTGAAATATGGGACTATCTTTATTACTCTAGGGCGGTTCTTAGGTTGGCCGTAGCCCAAAAATTTTTTCGGTTTTTTTCAAAAACGTTTTTCTACAGCGGACTTGATTTCTTAATGTTACGCTTTGTTTTATGTCAATGTAAATTTACATTTAAAAACGTCAAAGCGTAAAATTTAGAAATTTAGTCCGCTGTACTTTGAAATTTTTGTAAAAAATAGTTTTTTTTAACTATTTTTAAACATTTACAAGGGACCCGTACGTAGTAGTACGTTCTTGAACAAAAAGCATTGAAGTAGTGTATTTAACATTAGAAAGGTTTACTTCGCACCAGTTGCTTGCACAGATATGCTGGTTCTAAAACGATTAGAACCACCGAAAATAACCACTTCTCCACCCCATACGCCTTTCAAAGTTTTTGATAGGCCTAACTTTGCCGAATTATTGTGAAGGCCCTGCTGATGCTAGAATGTTGAGATAAAGAAAAAGGTTCAAAGTTTTTTTTCAAGATTATAACATTTTCCAAATTTTCTACTTTCACGGTGGCTTTTCTAGCTTTTCCATGAAGTCAGGAAATAAGTCATACTTTGAAGGACAGAAAAAGGACAAAAAAAGGCGTATCGCCCCCTTGCGAGGGTTTGAGGCAGAGCCCCATGCTTGTAAGGCCGCCTGCAGGGCATATTGTAGCTCGCCGCAGGCGCGGAGGTTAAGGGGGCAGAGCCCCCTACATCATAAAAATAACATTCTTTATTAACATTTCATTACTTCTTGAAACCGGACAAAATAACCCCTGGGGGATTATTTCGTCCGGAGTTATTTTATCCGGGTTATTTCGTCCGGGGTCTTTTTGTCCGGGGTTTTTTGACCTAGAGCCACTTTGAAGTGGTGTAACTTCTAAACAAAAATTAAAAAAAAAATTCTCATGTTCTCTGTTTAATTCTCTAGAACTTTTCTGAAGACGGGGATTTTTTATCTCGGATAACTTGGGAGCCAGATGCGGCTTCGTAGTTTTCTGTCATTCGTACCACTTAAAAAGCATCAATTATTATGGCAATATAACATCACGCAATAACATTTATTCCTGTTATTTATGAACTGATGCGTAAGGATCCCTCGCATATGTTTTATTAAAAATTTAGAGACAAAAAATTTGATTCATGATTTCGTTAGAAATGTCAAATGAAAACATTAAAGTTTTTTTATATGTCTCAAGCAACTAATGAAAGCTGATTGGTGCAAACTACCTTTCGCTGTGATAAAAGTTACCATTTTGATTTTACAACATTTGGCTTTCTGAAATGAGGTTGTGTTCGGTTCCACAATCAAGCAAAATCCGAGAAGATACTTGAAAACTGATAATTATTTCCTTTTACGAAATGTACACCAGGCGGCTAATAAAATGATGGAACTTTTCCCAGTATAATAAAGAGACTTGACACTCGGTGTCAATAAGATTTTCAAAAATTTTATTAGTAAATTTGTCATGACCGTCATTGCTGTATCTTAGGTGGTTCAGTTACTCCTAAACAGAGGAGCGTTGTTACATAGGGATCACAACGGGCGGAACCCACTCCATTTGGCTGCAATGTCTGGTTACACTCAAACGATCGAATTGCTGCATTCAGTTCATTCTCATCTACTTGATCAAGTCGACAAGGATGGAGTAAGATCAAAAAAGAGAAGTCGAGTCTTTCGGTAAATTTAGGAATATTTCAGAACACTCCTCTACATCTCGCAACGATGGAAAATCGTCCTAGCGCCATTTCATTATTGCTGTCGATGAGCTGTAAACTCACTTACAACTACACAGACATGAGTGCGATTGACTATGCCATTCACTACAAATATCAAGAAGCTGCTTTGGCTATGGTCACACATGAAACAAGATCGGATGAAGTAATGGCTCTGCGTTCTGATAAGCATCCGTGCGTTACTCTAGCTCTCATTTCATCGATGCCAAGAGTCTTTGAAGCCGTTCAGGACAAGTGTATAACAAAAGCAAATTGTAAGAAGGATTCAAAGAGCTTCTATGTAAGTATGGAAATAGATTTCTGCGGACCGCGAAACTGTAAGCTTTTCAAATTAACTGACTTTTCACGATTTCATTGAATGGAATCTTAGATAAATTATTCCTTCTCCTGTTTACAATGTCCGACTATGTATGCAGATGTTGACGAGAAAACCGGTGAAACATTACAAATAACCAAACCAATACCCTTACCCGCGTTGAATGTAAGACATTCTGTCAAATCTTATAGTAATACAAATGAATTTATTGGTGTGGAATGCCAAAAAATAGTGTAAACTTTGGGTTTTAATTTATTGTTGGAATGAAATGCATCCCGAAAATAGTTTTCGGTGAAATTTTAGTTCATGTCACAGACTCAATGAATTGCTGAGCCAATACCTTTGGTGCAAGAATCTACCTCTGAAAATCTACGCGTTCAATGCGACGTCGGCTTATTTTAAAGTATACAGAATTTCATGACGAAATGCATAAGCTGACAAGCAGACTATTTTTCGTCGCTTGACATATCATGAATTTCGTCATGAAATTTTGTATACTTTAACATAATCCCACGCCGCACCTAAAGTGTGAATAGCATTAAAAAGGTGACGCTTGACATCGGTGCCAGTGGCAGAAGCATTGATTCGAGCTCCAATTACATAGACCAAGAAACTGGTTAATGAGTTTTCGACTAAGACTAAGGGATATTTGTTCGACGTGAAAAGAATTCTCTATTTCGGCTACCAGACCAAGCAGAACGGAATATGTAGATTTACCACTGATAGGTGGTATGGTATGTAATCCTTCATTATGTGACAGTTTACCTGGCTCCGGTATGAAAGAGACTTTCACGTTCTCCCACTTCTTTGGAATATGGCATAGAGCCAGAGAACTGATCCTCTCCTCACCTCTCGCAGCGCTTATAACAAAGTCTCTCCGCTCTTTTTTAATAACGCATGAAAGATGATGTCGTTCCCAGCTGACATGAAAGGTCTGAGCCTATTTTAGCTTATCTGTAGTGACAATCCTTTTGGCCAGCACCCAGACTTCCATCTATTCTGATGCGAACGGATTCCTTGCATATGTACTTTAAGTATATTATTTGTAACGTTTTCATGGTTTTAATGAGGGTTATGACAGCAGTCATAACCACTCTTTTTCCATGTCGGCTTGAGAAAAGTAGACAATAAAATTATTATCATATGTCTTTTAAAGTGAAAGCTGAGGTGGGAACCGTGTCCAACCTGGGTATGGATAAAGCCATTTGAGTCTGTGAGCTAAAATTTACCCTAGTTTTTATAATTGTGATGTTTTGTGATTTGTTCGTTCGAATTCTTCGTTTTGCTTATTTTTGAGTTTTGTCTCATTCACATCGGTATCTTAATCCAGAGGACATTCGCTTGCTTACTGAAGTTTGAAAAAGCGAATATAGCAAACCTAATCAGCTTAAAAACTTTGTCGGCAATTTCTTAGAAGTCTACTGTTAAAATGAAGTTTCTAAGTTAATTTTTTTGAATGTAACTACGTAGAACTTGCAACTATGATTTCTCCACCAATTTTACTACTGTATGGAATCAAAAAAAATTACAGTTACCTCAAAATGCCCATTTGTGAATCATTTACTCTATGCATTTGCTACATATTCTCATCAGATCACTTTTTCATGTGTTTTTAGGTAAGAGAGTACGCTCCGCCAATTTTCAAGAACGAAGTTTCAAGATGGCGATGTAAAAAGGCGGGAAGTTTAAACTGAATATTTTTGTATTAAGTTCTATTTGGAGCCCCTATCATTTCTTAAAATATGATAATAAATATTTTTTCTACAGGATAAGTTCTATTAACTTACTCTACACACGCTTTTAGTGAGGCTCGCGTCGGTTAATTCAAAGTAATACCCCATTAACTTCAATTTTTAAGGAACTATAAGGAGCTAAGAGTAGGAGCGGTCTAAGGACACTCCGCTGTGGAACTCCCAAGGATACAAGGGACTTTCTTGCTCATTCACTACCACACGTTGGTGTACCTGTGTCCCAAGTAACTAGCAATCAGGTTATATGTCAGACCCATAATGCCCGCTAACGACACTTTTTCCGATGGTTGACCGTGTAAGATGCCTTAGACAAATCCAAAAAAGGCCGGTCACAGGCCTATCTTTATCTATATAAAAGAAAATATGATCAAACAATTCAAATTGTGCAATATGCGTTCCACTCCCAGATTTAAAACCATATTGTTTGAGGTAAGAAAGTCGAAAATATTTGAAAAAATCAACTTTTTAAGTATTTTGTTCATGACTGGCAGGACAGACACTGGTCTATAATTGGCAATATCAGATGAACTACCCGTCTTAAATGCTGGTGTGACATTGGCTTTCTTCAGAGCGACAGGATATTTCTCAGTAGTTATACACAAATTGTAAATATCCGCCAAATTGGCGAGATGACCAAAGCGCAACCGATGTCACAGACAATTTGTCATTATACCCATGTGACTTATTCGCGTTTAGTGATCTTATCCATTTAGAAATTTCAAGTTGCGAAACACCACTCTCAAAGATAGATCAACTATTCCCTTTCAAAATTTCAAACTTTTAGACACCTCCATCATCGCGTACCAGACCAGCGAGACCAGCCGCTAGTTTTGAGCGAAATACATATTGAAAGAGAATACGAACTTCGCCTTCAACCTGCAGAACAAAAGAAGTCTTTTTCATACAGGAACGGAAAAGTGAAAACCGGCAAGTTTCTGATTTGTATGGTTAATTCGTATGATAAATCAGAAACTTGTCGGTTTTCACTTTTCCGTTCTTGTACATTTTCGACACCCCCGTGGAACATTTTAGCATACAGAAACCATGTCAGTCGATCTGAATGCCGCTAAAACCAATTCTACTGAATTAATCCAGCTCTAATATTTCATTCTAAACCAAAATATACTATTCGCAGCGATTCACATGGCTTCCAATTGCATAGATCAGGCCACCTACGACCAACGGCGACGTAACGAATGGTTCAATTTTTTATGGATGAATGTAGAAAGAGAAAATTTGAGATAATGATTACACGAAGTCAGCATTTTTTCCATTCAAATCTAATGTTTACACAAGCTATGTAATAGGTGGCTCTCTAGTACCTATTCAAGTGTCTTAAATTGTGTGTCTCTTACTCTTACTCTTCTACAGCAACTTCTTTGAAAAAAATTAACTTCATATGGAAATGAAAGCAAGTTTCGATCGAAACACTTCACCGAAAAAATATCTACAGTTGCCATTGTAATGTGATCTCATTTTATGTTGTAATGTTGATTTTTAATTTTTTTAGATGAAATATTCTTTTCGAGCTTATCAAAAATCACCACAAGCCATTCACTTGATCCAGAAAAAATTGAACGACCCAAATTGGAGACCGAAACCATTGCATGTTGTAAATGTGAGTTTAATTCAGAATTCAGCCAGGGAGAATTTTCCTGATTGTCTATTTCATTCTCCATTTCACACATCTATCTTGCGTCAGGTCTTCCTTCTCCGCTTTTTGCACCGTATACTACAATCGATTCAGTAGTTGCACGATATTATTTTGAAAAAATTGCATGTTTATGGTGTCTGGTTTAAGGAAAGCACAAATTTTAATCAATTGCATTTTAAAATTTAGGCCATGGTAAGCCATGGAAGGGTAGAGCTACTAGCGCACCCGTTAAGTCAGAAATATTTGCAAATGAAGTGGAATAGCTATGGAAAATATTTTCACGTGACGAATTTGTTAATTTATAGCGTGTTCCTAATGTTCGTCACATTATACTCATCACAACTAATGACCAATATCATCGACAACAACCACAATGGAACGCAGGTATGAATAAAAAAACTACGATAGATTAAGCACATTATTTAATGCACTTAGCGAGATTATAGCTCATGTTACCCTAGATCTCTAGATACGGTTTCAATGGAAAATATTTGGGGAAACGAAAGTCTTAGAAACCGATGTGTGAATTTTCTTTCAAAGAATGAGAGGTAGGTAGGTTCCGTCATAAAGTCTAACAAGCAAGTTTTATTTTCATCAATTTTTGTACAATAACTTCAAAATTGTGATAACTTGTCTAGTTAATATGTTCAGGGAAGCATCTAGGCACTTTTGGGATCGAGCTATTCAACGTCCTCTATAAACTTCTTTAATCCGAAATATGTCCTCTAGTGGAACTTTTAGGATTTTTTTTCATTTCTCAATAGTCGAAGTTAGGTCAATAGCCAATGTGAGTATGTCAAGGGCGTGACAGTCTTTTGTTTGATATTTAGAAGTAATACTACGTGAAGCTAGGTGCAGTTCCAGGTGAAATAAGCTGATTTTTGGCGGTCCAGGCTTACAAACAATTAACAATAGTTTTGCGTAGTTGTTTCTGATATATTTGGCATTATTGAGAACTCGTGACCAAAATGCGGAGCTTTGCTCATGAGTCGTTTCTTAAAACGTCTGGAGGTAGTGTAGTTAGTTTTATTGTTTTTTGAAGTACTCTTACAGAATTCCCGTAAAAACTTATTTATCATTCAGTCTCAGTTGTGAAGACTACAGAAAGATACTTTTTGTATTTTTAATACCCCTAAGAGGTATCCGATAAAAAAAAGAACTTTTCAGCTTAACGATTCATTGAATGAAACGGTCACACCAGCTCCATTGCATTCCCGTCACCAAACCCAATACATTGGACCGACTGTGAAAACATTTCCAGCCACATTTAACAAAGTAGAGGTGTCGAACTCGATGATTGTTTCTGCTATTGCTATATCCATCTACGCTATTTTAAGTTCCGTACGCGAAATCATTCAGGTGTACCAACAGAAGTTGAACTATTTACTGGATCCCACTCGGCTTGTATCGTGGTTATTATACATATCTTCACTGGTCATGATTACGCCTGTGTTTTGCAAAGGTTACACAAGTGACGTGAATTTTTCGGCTGCATCGGCGACGGTTTTCTTGTCATGGTTTAATTTACTCTTATTTCTCCAACGATTCGATCAGGTATACGATATGCGTATCGATATTTGGGGAGTGGACCTTTAAACAAATCGTTTTACAGATTGGTATCTACGTGGTGATGTTCTTAGAGATTTTGCAGACACTAATGAAAGTGTTGATGGTCTTTTCGATCCTAATCATTGCCTTCGGTTTATCGTTCTTCATATTGATGTCGAAGGTAACATTTGGACTCACAAATTCATTTCTATCTTTACAAAGTTGAATGCCGACGAAATTTTCTTCTCACAGGCTTCGAATGGTCAGTCTGCAAACCATTTATCCTTTTCGTCCATTCCAATGTCATTGCTACGAACATTCTCAATGATGTTAGGTGAAATGGACTTTGTTGGCACCTATGTACAACCGTTTTACCAAAATGAGCTAACTTTCCCGATATCAGCATTCATTCTGCTTTGTAAGCTTCCACTGTTTCATTATGTGGAGTTAGAACTTTTGATTATTGATTTTGTGAAACTTCTAGGTTGTTTTATGATTCTCATGCCAATTCTATTGATGAACCTGCTCATCGGTCTGGCTGTTGGAGATATTGAATCAGTGCGTAGAAACGCCCAATTGAAAAGATTGGCAATGCAAGTAAGTAGCAAAGTGTGATAAATTGTGAAGATTTCTTTGTATTTTGTTCGGAATGACAGTATGGTTCGCTGGATGTTATTTTACTACAGAATGAAGATATTGGAAAGCTCATTTTTAAAATACAAATAACTTTTGAAATGTTGTGGATGGATGGATCTACGAAACTGACTTACAGGCAGAATAAGAACCGCAAATGTATTTATTTACTGAGCAGCCATA
>CM055404.1:3760060-3795924 GCA_029228625.1 Pseudolycoriella hygida | reverse complement strand
CGATTCCTTCACAGCGGCCGATGATGTTGATGGCTCTGGTGATGCTTTGCGTTGTTTACGAGACGGCGGTTTTACGGATTGCTGTGGCGGCGGAACACCCAATGAAAGTTTACTAACTACATGAGATGCGGATGGTCGATGACTGATGGTTGATAACTTATCTGAAAATTCATAAAGTCAGAAACAATTTCGCAGCCAAGCAGATACAACGCTAGACTTACTGGCAATCGACGTACTGGCAACGGACTGGTTACCATTTGACTTCAAGGATTTAGACTTTGAGGAAACGTCTATGGAGTCCTCTGAAGTTGATGCTAATGTACGTTTATTTTTATTCTTTTCCGGTACCTCTTTATGTAAAGAGTTTGAAAGAATTTCGCTTTTGCTGGTTGCTAACTGATGGAGCTTATACTCCCTCGTCTTTTCATTGTCAACGAAGTCATCAAGCGAATCAAATCGGTGTGGTTCTGTAAATTGGAAAATGTGAAGATTTTAGTGAATTTATACAAAATGGATGAAATTACAAAGAGCGCTTACCGATTGGGCGCTTCGTCACTGTACGCCGTGGCTGACTAGTGCTGACTACTTTCTTCCCCAACGCTTTTCTTACAAAGGCAGATGATGTTGATGTCTGTGGTGATGCTTTGCGTTGTTTACGAGACGGCGGTTTTACGGATTGCTGTGGCGATGGCGATGACATATTGACAAACTATAATTATAAATTCGTTGTATAATCGTTTCATTTTTACTCTTAAAATATTTTGCCAATAATTTCTTTTTGGCTTTTCGGTTTTTATGTATTCTTCGTTATTTTTTTTACGGCTAAAATTTTTTGCCGCTAATTTCTTTTTGGCTTTTCAGTTTTTATGCCTTTTTTGTTATTTTTTACGGCTAAACTATTTGCCGTTCATTCTTTTTGGCTCTTCAGTTTTATGCCTTTTTTGTTATTTTTTACGGCTAAAATATTTTGCCGTTAATTTCTTTTTGGCTTTTCATTTTTTATGCCTTTTTTCATATTTTGTTGTTTTTATCTTCAGTATTCAGTTTTAATGTTCCGAACTTTTACAAAGTATAAGTGTTTTGTCTTGTATATTTTGTAGTGAATTTAACTACTGTTTGTATTTAAAAATGGATACCACGTTAGACCAAATGAACTATTTTATTTTAGATATAAAAATGTAAGCAAAAACACAATTCACATTCGCCAGAAAATTTGAAAATCTAATCGATGAAAACAGTGGCATGTTCAATTTTACTTAATTTTTTTTTTCATTTGAATCATCTGTGACGCATGTAAATTGAATATAAGTATTGGTCGTTCATTAGTATCCATTTAAAAATAACAAAAATTCTATAGCATATTGTCAGATACTTTGTAACAGTTAAAGACTGTAAGAAACTAAATTTGTTACGAACACTTTTTCACTGAATATTTGCAATCATTGATATTTTGTGATTAATTCCTCACACGGAAGCAAGACTTTGAATTTTAAATTTTCATCACTATTATTACATGCTATGGCAGTTGAAATGGAAGTGGCTGGGGCAAGATTCAATCTAGTAGTTTCTCCATCGAAATGTTGACACTATATCGCCTTTCAAGAAATGTTTCTATTGAAATTTTTTGCAAAATAATTTCAAAAAAAAATTGAAAAATTATAAAAAATGCAAAATATTTCAAGAAAAAATCTCTTGGTATGGTCCAACGATGATCCAACCCTATCGTTCCAATCAACCCTATCGTCCCTATCAACCCTATCGTCCCTATCAACCCTATCGTCCCTATCAACCCTATCGTCCCTATGATGAACAATGAAGTTGAAAATTGTATTCTGAGTTGTTTAATTTTACAGAACATCCACGAAAATGAAATGAAATCGTTCAAAATTACAGCCACCCAATCCTTAGGATTATTAACATTTCGTTTTACCAGATGGTCGACCACTCAAGTGAATTTTTCTAAGCGTACCACAAATTGTCACAGCATTTGCAGCAATTCCATCATATATTCGATAAGTTAGACAGATCGGTAATGAAGAACTTTTATCAAATTTTCACGAGAATTTGAGAAAATCGAGAAAATTAATGAAAATTGTTGAAAATATTTTCGCGAATATAGGCACTGTCATTCGCATGAAATGGTCTAAAATGGTCTGTAAATAAAGACCTTCACGTAAAGAAAATTGAAACCCGAGTACCAATATTTCAAGTTATCACTAACGGGTGATATTGGTTGTGCAAACCTATGAGTCCCGTTGTCTCGTGAGATATGAATATCGGCTTTTGTTTAGTGTGAGGCCACCATTTCACTATAGTATTTTCTGTGCACATTTTTGTAATGTACGAATCGCTGAAGTAAAAAGCAGAAAACTGCGCTGAATTCCTCAAAATGCCGTATTCTAGAGCTGGGAATGCCAAAGATTTTTCAGTTCCTAGGCAGGGCCGGACTGGCTACCAAAAAGCCCTGCGGGCGAAAACCGAAAAAGCCCGCTTTTTCGGGCGACAAAATTGAAAAAACCCACTTTTCGTCGTTTATAAGGTATGTCACACGAAAATCGATATTTTTCCGACCCCCTACCTGCTGTCATGCAAAAATGTATGGAATCTTAAAGATATATATGGACGTGAGCTAGCACCATACTGTGGGTATCATACGTTATGAACGATCCCTAATCACCAAAAAACCACAACAAATGAAATTCAATCAAATTTTGTGCTAACTGTCTTAGACAAAGAAATAGGATACGATCTCTTAGCCTTTTGTAGACGTTGAAGATCTGGTCGGAAAAATCGATCGAAAATGAGTGAAAAATCATCAAAAATTGAAAATTTTGGTCTGACATCTAAAAAAGTGTATCACCCAATTGATGAAAAACAGTGACGGGCCCGGGGAGGCGTAACAATAAACATAGAGGGACCCGTACGCAACAGAATAGATGTGGCAAACAGAATTGATGTTTCAAAAATCCTCGAAAGTATCTAAGTAGATATTGCCTTAACTCTTAAGTATATGCAATTACGACCACACTAAATTGCATTGGAAATTGCCGAAAGGACAGTACTAAATCAGAAATCTGAACGATTCACAGAAATTACCAAAGGTAATGTCGAAAACCCTCCCGAAGTACGGCAAGTGGATATTTTTCGGCATTAGGTCGCTCTTTCCTAAAACCCTGAAACATTTTTCTCTAAAATTTGATTCTCTACAACATTGCCTTTGGAAGCAATTTTCTAACTGCCATAGTTCTAGAGATATGAGTCATCCCTTCCAATTCTAGAAGTGGTCGTATCCCAGGATTGGGCCATTTTCCATAAAGCCCTGAAACACGTGTTCGATAAAATTTAATTTTCAATATTTCTGTCTTTGGAAGCAACTTTCTAATTGCAATAGTTCTAGACATATGAGTCATCCCTTACGACCGACCTAGGGCCCACCCGGGTTCCGGAGGCCCTAAATTTATTCTTTAATAGTGTAAGGCATTCTCCTACCTCTCGAACAGAAAAAGAATGAAGAAAACCTGATAGAATTTACCCGATTTACATAGAAAAAACACGAAAATCCCTAGTAGATATTCATTTTTAGGGCCCTAGCTGAGTCCAATGGCTCAAACTGAAAAAACTTTCTTCCATGAATTATTGGGCTTTCATAGACCTATGGATTAAAAAAAGCTTTATGAAAATCGAAAAAGATTTGTTCGAGTTATGCACGAAAAACACGTTGGGCCCTAGTAGAGACTCACTTTTAGAGCCCTAGGTGAGTCCAAAGGGTCAACCTAAAAAAATTTTCTTCCATAAATTGTTGGATTTTAATATATTTATCGATTGCCGAAATTTTATGACAATCGGAGAAGATTCACTCGAGTTATTTACAAAAAACACGTAGGGCCCTAGTAGATTCTCGCTTTCAGAGCCCTAACATGAGTCCAAAGGGCCAACCTAAAAAAATTTTCTTCCATAAATTGTTGGTTTTTAATATATCTATCGATTGCCAAATTTTTATGACAATCGGAGAAGACTTACTCGAGTTATTTACAAAAGACTGAAAACCACTTAAACCTCAATTTTTCGAATACCTTTCAGGAAAAAAAAAGATTTTGAAAATCGGTTAAGTTTTACTTGAGTTATCGTGATGACAGACAGACAGACGGACATCGTTTTTTTTTGCAGATTTGTTATCTCTAGGCGACAAAAGAAGTTTTCCGCCTAGACAGGGAGTCGAATTCGCAATGTAACAAACGTGGTAGTAAACGCATAAGACACGTACTTCGTACGGGTCTAAAAATAGATTTGTTGGGGTATTTAATAGAAAGAGCGAGCGCAGCGAGCGAAATTTTTTTTAACTTTCCATATTAACTTGGTTTCTATTCACTTCCATTTTGAATTTTATATACAACATTACCACTTACTATCAATTTTGGATTATACTATAGTCATTATAGTACATATTTATAGCGCCGCAAGCGAAATTTTGAAGCTAAAGGGCCCGCTGTACTTAGGATTTTGAACAAAGAAAGTATTTAATTTCAGCACCGCAGGCAAAAATTTCAAAAACTTTAAGCTTTTAAATTGGTCTTTTCCTTTATGTACGGGCTTCGATCGGGCCCCCCAAAAATCCCTTCCCTACTCTGATCCGGCCTGATGAAACATATATTTGAAACGGGATAGAATGGTTCCCAAACCGTTTTCAATCGAAAAATGTGATCCAAATTTATTTAGTTGCGGATTTATGCCGATTGAGGTGCAAGAAAATTCATTTGAAAAATTGTAAGTTGCAATTTATCATTATCATATCATAATTAGCACATTATTCAGTTGACAATAGTTCGGGAACCATAGTGTCCAATTTCAAATATATATTTTATCAACTGGGTCGACTGACACTACTTTAGACACGACATTGACTAAAAAACTGTGAAAAATACACGCATGCAAGAGAAGCGAAAAGCCCGGCCGGGCTATCGCCCGCGTCTAGCAAAAAGCCCTACGGGCGCCGCCCGCACGCCCGTAGGGCCAGTCCGGCACTGTTCCTAGGAACCGTTGCAAGAAGTGAGGACAGTCCCTTGTTGGAAAAGTCCAATTGACACGTTTTAGTTCAGAAAAAATAAAATAATGTTGTTCCTTTCACCGATTCAAGTGAACGGGATGGTTGGTATATACGACGGTATTATATGCTTATACTATGGTACATTCCTAAGGAAAAAGTTCTGTGCAAAGGATTAGATTATTATTAGTAGATTTGAAATTCCGAGGCTTTTTGCTATAGACATAAATGAATCAAATTAAACAGTAAAAATTATGAATTTCAAGTATTTGCGATCGCAGTATCGCAAAATCCACTTGAGATCTCACACTTTCCGAATAGTAAACAAAATCAAAACAAAAGAATTCGACTCTTTGTTTCTTGTATGCCATCCTAACGTGTTATGTGTGCACGTTGCTGCATTATGACGAAATAAAAGAACAAAAAGAGTTGAATTAATTTGTTTCGATTTTGTTTACTGTTCGAAAAATGTGTGTTGGTCGACGGTAAAACGAAATGTTGCAAAATTCTAAGCATTAGGCGGTTGTAATTTTGAACGATGACCTTAATTTCGAGGTTAACGCGAGGAAAAAACTCAATTTCTTCTTCATTGTTCCCTATCAACCCTAGTTGGCACTGATCTACCGAGGAAATAGTCTGTCATCCATCCGGGGTTAGCCGCTCAAGTACTGAAAAGTACGGGATGCACTAAAGCCAGGGCAGACCAGTACATTCCCAAGTAGCATTTCAGAAAACAATAACCGAATATTATTTTCTGAAATGCTGCTTGAGTAATTTTTATTGAAAGAAAGGAAATACTGCGCAAACAGAAATTGCGTCTTATGAAGGTCCAAGTGACCATCATTTTCTTCTTTCAAATTTATGCTCCCAGTTTTGGCACTAAGGCACCGTTGGCATGGTCGTCATAATGTCGGACGCATGCTTCCATAACAACCACCTTGTTTCCATAATTTTTGTTGCTGATGGTTGTTATGGTTGCGGAACTTTCTGAAAAAAATTTTATTTTTGATTAGTTAAAGTGCAACTTACCCGGACAAAATCTCGCAAAGGAATGATGATAAATTGTGTAATTGCACACTAATTACATGCTGCTGGTGTGGTGGGAGAAACTTTTTATTTGTGTCATACGTCGCGCCATATGCAGTGGCCAATCACAAGCTTGCATCAATCGATGACGAAATTCATATTTCACACACATACTTGGCAAGAGCTAATTTTTTTTCGAGCGTTTTTATTTTTGAGCATTTTCTTCTTCTTGGC
Source organism: Pseudolycoriella hygida (assembly GCA_029228625.1). Taxonomy (NCBI): domain Eukaryota; kingdom Metazoa; phylum Arthropoda; class Insecta; order Diptera; family Sciaridae; genus Pseudolycoriella; species Pseudolycoriella hygida. The sequence continues at coordinate 3,789,623 of CM055404.1, read as the reverse complement.
GGAGAGCGTGACGCAGTCCTCAAACTATAATTGTACATTTATTGCTTAAATGTTTCATGACAAAACAAAAAGTTACTTTGCTTCTGCCTTGCTCTGAATTTCATAAAGTCAGAAGGAAAAAATGAGCAGAAAGAATAACATGGAACGCTTCTTTAATAGCAAATGTTCTTCAAGTTCCATTCGATTACAACTTTAGAAAATTAGAAAATTTCTTAAGAAATCGTTCCACAGCGTCTAATGCAACAAACCCTTTCATCCAATATGTGCTTAAACTATTAACATCTATGACGTGTAGATTGAAATATTCGATTACAAAAAATGTTAAAAGATAATTCGTTTGGGTGAGTGAGGTATTCAACTTCCATTAGAGTTTTTGATATTTTTCGGTTATTTTCGACATGAGTGAGGTCATCCAATGGGACTTAATAGGTTTATGGGATTCTTGTGGATTTCTCTAGCACTTTACAACTTCCATCAGGTTTTTGATATTTTTCGGTTATTCTCGACTTGAGTGAGGTCATGCAATGGAGCTTCCTAGGTTTAAGGGATTCTCAAGGATTTTTGTGGATTTCTCTAGCACTTTTCAACTTCCATCAGGTAAATGCTGCAATAGGCTGAAAAGTGCACACATACATGCCGAAAATTTGTAATGAAGCAAATTTGTAATTTTGATAACTGTGTGGCAACGAAATCTGTAATATGCGAAAAAAGAGTGAACTTTCATTTGAAAAGCCCTATATAACAGCTCAGGCACCATTCACAACACACGGCCTTAACCGCATTGCCACCATGGGCGAGGAGTTAGTAGTTAGGATCGAGGCTCTACCTTTCGAATAATTACTTTGATTATCAAATATCGATGTATCGATATATAGTTGGCACTCGGGTGATGTTGCGAAGTCGAGGGTCGAAATTCTTTCGAATCTGGAATCCTAGAGATACAATTTGATTTGGAAATGAACAATAGAATCGGGAAATGAAAAAAATTCAAATTTAGAATTTTTTTTTTTTGTTTTTTTTTTTTGTTATTTATTCAACTCATTTAAAATATAGTTACAATTTTTACAGTAAAATAAAATAAATTTACAGTCATCCAGACTTTTCCAAATTTATATACAGAGAATTCTTGATACCATTGTATCTTAATTAGTTATGTAGAAACTAGAAAATTCAGGGAAAATTCGTTGGCGGAATTTTTAAAATTATTTGTATTGTTGAAATTTCAATATTTTTAGATTGAAAAAGACGTGAAAAACAATCAATATTCTCATTTTTTGTAATTTACTTAGCCTAACCTAACCTAACCTAACCTAACCTACTTAACCTAGGGTACAACCGTTTTGAGATGTAACTAGCTCAAATTTATTTAGCCGAAACAATTCTTAATCGATCGATAATTGTTTATTCAAATATTTCCCGTATATGTGAGTCTAAAAAGATAATAGCTTGGAAGCAGTACCCTTCACAATTGAGTGAGGAGGCTTATAAAAACTGTTAGCGATCCGTTCGTTTGAGAACTTCCCGAAATTACTAATAACACTGTTGTCATGTGAGTAAGTTTTGCTGAGCATATTCTTTGCCAAGCCATACAGGTGTTCGTTGAGCCTTGGTATTGGTATTGTAATTATGTGAAGTTCCTCAGTCGATATAAGTTTGTAATTTGTTCGGGACCTTCTAAAGTTGATCGCTATGCGAAGGCATTTATTTTCAAAAACTTTCAATCATCTAATCAGGTATTTTGGCAGACTGTGCCAAATTCCCACTGCATATGTGAGAACTGGCCTCAAAATGGTTTTATAAGTCTTTATTTTCACTTCCTGCGAAATGCCATTATTAGCTTTCATAACAGGATATAGTTTGTGGAGTCCTGTATGTGCCTTCAGCAACATTCTATTCATGTGTTCGTTGTGTTTGAGATTACTTTGAACATAGTAACCCAAATGTCGAACGCTCGTTTTGAAAGGGATCTTTGTGTTATTTATTTCTAAGGCAGGAATGCTTCCCAATACGCTAGCATTATTTGATCTACGAATTAAAAGAGCTTCTGATTTTCCTGCATTCACTTTGATTTTCCATTTCTCAAAGTAGCATTGTAATTTTCTGAGATGGCTTTGAACGCTTGATCTTGCTCTATGTTGAGATTCCCTTGTAGAGAATGTGTTTGTATCATCCGCGAATAAGGTCATGGTCGTATTCATGTGCACAGGTATATCGCTCATGAAAATGATAAATAGTAGTGGCCCCAGAATGGAACCTTGAGGGACTCCGTCATTTACTGAGACTGGGTTTGATAACTATTCGTCCAAAATGATGCGAAAATTTCTATTTTTGAGGTAGGATTGTATTATCTTGATGAGATAATTGGGAAAATTCGATTTTATCAGTTTGAAAATTAGCCCCTCAACCCACATGGTGTCAAAAGCCTTCTCTATATCAAGGAATGCAGCTAATGTGATTTTACGATCATTGAAACCCATAACTGCTTCTTCATATAATCTCAAGAGTGCATGTGTCGTAGAGTGTCCTTTCCTGAAACCAAATTGATTGTTTGGCAGTAAATCATTTGTGTTGCAGTGCTCTAGCATTCTTACGTACAGAACTTTTTCGAGGATTTTACTTAGGTTGCTCAAGAGACTAATAGGTCTTAAATTCTTTATTTCATTCGCAGGCTTGCCAGGTTTTGGGATCGGTATCACATGAGCTGATTTCCAAGAAGCAGGGAATTTTCCTGAGAGCAATATTCGGTTAATTAATTCTGCCAAAAATTCATGCGCTGAATTTGGAAGTCTCTTCAAGACAATGTTTGGTATCAAGTCTGGACCAGTAGACTTTTTATTTTTAAGTTTCCCAATAACGAAGCGGATTTCATCACCGCTAGTTGGAGTTATCTCAGCCGGAATTGCTGCAGTGGTTAAAGAGAACGAGTGTATCTCAGACATTACCACTTCATCGAATTCAGAACTACCCATCTATTCTGTACACGAATTTTACCGAATTCGCTGGCTATCATGTTCGCTTTGTCAATTGGATTACTAACTAGTGAACCATCACTCTCCCTCAGTTCAGTGATAATTTTACTACCTGTGCCAATCAGTTTATTTATGTTTCTGTACATCTTATTATTTGGTTTGATTTGCTTCAATTTACACATCAAAATATTTGAATCTCTAATATCAATACAATCTTTTATGGCCGTGCTTAAGTGATCTATTTCCTTTTTCACTTTAGGATCTTTTGATTTACTTCGAAAATACGCTCTTCTCAATTTTTTTTTTCTTTCAACGTAGCACATTAAATCCGGGTACAAATATTTGTTGCTAGTAAATGATTTTTTGGGAATTGCCTCATCCATTCCATGTCTAATGGCTTCCGTCAGAAGCAGGACCTTAGAATCTATTTCACCATCATTATTATATGACATTAAGGTAAGTTCATTGTCTACTATTCTCCTGAATTTATCCCAATTCGCTTTATTATAAACGAAATGCGAAGCAGGAGCTTCTAATGACACATTGTCATCAATTTTCAGAACGTATTCCACTGGACAGTGGTCTGGGTTGAACTCAGTAACCCCACTACTGACTACCTCAACATTCTTAGCGAGTGCCAAGTCTATAGTACTAGGATTTTGTTCACTCCTGTAGCACGTGTATTCATCAGGATAATTCAGTTCCGCCACATTATCATCAATGAGAAATTTGTATAGGGTGTTACCGTTTCCGTTATTTTCTGCATTGTGCCAATAGCAGTTTTTCGCATTGAAGTCCCCTCCCATGAATACTTTCGTGTGAATGTTCATGAGCTTCAGTAGATCATGTCTCAACAGTTTTTTGGGGCAATAAAATGAACTTACGATGAGAGATTTTGCATTACCCAGTGATATCTGAACGCAAGTTGCTTCAGAGGATATAAGCAAGGGAGTATTAACTACCTTGTGTTTGATGTTTTCTCGTATGAGAATTGCAGTACCCCCACCACTATCGGACAGACGAACATTCCTGTAGTATATCCTGTAGTGAGGAAATTTAACGGAGTTGCAATGATTTAGTTTCGTTTCACTCAGTAACAACAAATCGGGATCATGTTTAGATAAAAGGTGCGCGACCTCTACCTGTTTTACTTTGCCTCTTATAGAATTGACATTCCAAGCTATTATCCTTAGACTATTACGTAATTTAGCTATGTGAATTGTGATAGGAAATCAATTATCATTATTTTTTTCAATAAAACATCATTTACCTTTTTGTATTCGGGTACGAATGATTGGATTTTTTGTATTAAATCTGTCAAATTGCAATTAAATAAATTGGTGACTTCATTACTCAAGAAATTGATGCTATTATCTTTTCCACTTTTATCGTTGTTTGACATCAAGGCTTGGCTGTACGATACATTACTATTTACGAATGAGGTTTTACTAGGAAATTTCGTGTTATTAGTAGAACTTACTTTTTTGGTACTTTTACCTGTATCCTGTTGTGGTTTTTTCAGGTTTTCGACATATTTGATGTTGACTGGGCATTTTTTGTAGCTTGCAGGGTGGGCGTCGTTGCAGTTAACACACTTAGCTGGTTGTTCGTTTTCAAGCGGGCAATCTCCGGGAGAGTGTCTATCAGTGCACTTGACGCAGCGATATTCAAGACCACAATTGGATGCTGCATGACAAAAGCGTTGGCATTTCCTACACTGGGTGCCGGCGTCTTTTTTGATAAATTGATGCCAAGAAGCAGCTTGGTGGCAAACATATTTGATTGTTTTCATTAATTCCACAATTTTGGTTCCCTGCTCGAAATTCACAATGAACATGTCCAAGATCACTTTTCCTTTTCCGTACATTTGTTGCACACTAAGTGCTTTCACATTTTGAGTGGATAAATCGTTGATTATATCTTCAGCAGTGTACGTGTGATGAACACCTTTGAGTACCAATTTTAACGGCTTTCTGTCCGATGCAGTGAAGGTATAGAACGGAATATTCTGTTTGGCAAGAAACTCTTTCAGTGCATTGTGAGATTCTAAAGACTCTAATGTTACGTTGTAGCCTTCTTTCAGGATTTTAAACATAACTTTTCCTTTTATCATTGTCTCAATGTTAGAGATAACGTCTTTAGGGTTTTTGAAAGGCTTAGTTATTATTATCGGCGGAATTCTTTGCTTACGAACATGTTTTCCTGAACTACGCAATTCAAATTGCTTGACATTGATGTTTTTGCTTATTTTGCCGGCCAGGTCCTCTGTATCAACATTAGAGTCCAAAATTGCAAACGGGTTTGTGTCGAGCAATGATTTTCTCAATAACGTTTGGGAAATGTTCGTTTGGATGTTCTGCATTGTCGTCGAAAGAATTGTTTTCGCTCTTTTAGGATCTTCAAAAACGCAGTCATCTTCATTATTATCTCGGGGCCTGGTGTTTCTTACGGATGTATCAGAATTATTCGTTGTTGATGTTTTCATCATTTGTCAGTTTAGAAATGAAATGAAGGAATGATGGGAAATGAATTCAAGTTGGGAAATGACTGAAATATAAGAAATAACTTTAAGAGGGGTTCCTAGAAAAACGATGTTTTTCTAGATATAGTTTCGTAATAAAAATGTGTCATTTTCAAAAAAGTAACTAAATGGCCGTTTACACTCATCTTTTATTAATCTAGTAGTTGAGCTACTTTTTTGCGATTGCTTAGTTTTTTTAACAAATCTTTCGCTAGAAGAAAGTTCCGCATTTCAGACTGGGCAGCCTGGTGCGGAAAAAGTGTCTATAACAATGTTGGATGGTGTAATAAGAACACAACTATGCACTAGTTTTGAACTTGGCACCAGGCTGCATTCTTGATAATTTTGGTTGACAATTTAGAAGGCAGCCTAGTGCCGAAAACCGTTCAATGTCATCGTAACGGCAATAATGAACACTATACGTAGTATAAATTTCAAGTCGGCACTAGGCTGCGTACTTAAACTTTTGTTTTATGGATGTAGGTGGCAGCAGCAGCCTGGTGCCAAATTGAAACTTATATGGCATACAAAATTCACTCCTGCCAACATTTTGGCAAAAACAGATTTGCAGCACCAGGCTGCCATCTACATTTTTAGCTCTACCAATCAAGTACGCAGCCTGGTGCTGCAACGATTACAAATCGGGAAATCGCTCAAAAAATTTTATTATTTCGGGAAATTTTTTTCTGATTTCGGGAAAAAATATTTATTTCGACCCGCGTGCGAAGTTTTGCTGTAATAGGCCCGAAGTTTGTTCAACCAGCCAGCGGTGTCCAGTTCAGTTACGTTCTTCTACCAATTACCAATTAAAGACGGATCAACATTTCGGACGCTAAGAGTTATATTATTACTTTCCTGTGTAATTCATGAAGAATGTTATATTTTTCAGAGTGGAAGTAACATTTGCTGGTCTGCGACACTGTAAAAACTTGCCCTCTAGAACTATTGGCCGATACAAAATCGAGATGTCATTTGCTGAGCTAAATATGAAAAGTGGTCCATCTGGCAAGAAATACGGAGATTCAGTAAATTTTTTGGATCCTTACCGAACGGGTTATGTGGTAAATGGGAAATGATTCAAATGCGCTGAACGAAGTGTAATGTCATACGTTCTAGAGTCTACCTGCAGAAACAAAGTACTGGCCACCAATCGTAATCAAACACATGGACTGCTCTACCAAAAAGGAAACTGCCGTTGGTGCAGCAATGTTTACCAATACAGAAAAATTCCTTGAGAAAAGAGTTAAACTCTCCGATAAACGTCCTCATATCGAATCAAATGATGTTATAAAGAAAAACGGAACCGACACCGAACCTTTCTTAATGAAACGCTCAGCAAGTCAAATTATCAAATTATTGAATTTTCGAAGAAAAAAAAACAGCAAGTGCAGGACTTTTGTCGCGAAAAACGACAAACAACATGTCCTTGAAAATAAATTCACTTGGTGGACAAAATTTTACAATTCTCTGAATCACGAAAACAAAGGCGGTATAGAAAAACATCGCCTTCGAATATTTGACTGTGAGTTGGAGAAACTTGCAGAGTACAGTAATTTAACTGATTGGGCCGAGCCAATGACACTGATGAAAGGTACAAACTCAAAAAAATCAAGTGGTCCGAAAGATGTAGCTTACGGAATGTTAAAATGCAACATTCGTGTGATGAGTACAAATGAAGGTGACAACAATGAGGCTATGGTGGACATGAGGAGCAATCGGTATTTAAAAAAACGAAAAGAAAATTACTTAGAGCCGAATTATTATTCGTACTGTCTAACGAGATGAGATCGGCGTAGCTTACACAGAACGTCGGAAGCGTCGCCGCATCACCATCTATAGTTCAAGTTTTCATTGAGAGTCCCATCTTGTTAAAATTATATCTCAAATTATTGTGATCTGTCGAAACACCTATCATCATCCATAGGCTCTTCTTATAAATCTCAGAAAGTAATTAGTGGTACGCAAGTTGCATCCCACCAAAAATTCCTTGGTGTGCCTACAACTCTGGAGACCGTTCCACGTCCTCTGGTGCTACTCGTCATTCTCCTGTTTCAAAGGTATCGCTGTCATCCCGACGGCGTGTACTCCCTTGGTAGGCTCGGGTATTATGACTCCCTCCCGGCTGCACTCTTTCGCCTTTGAGTCGCATTCGATGTTGGAGGAGCTGGACCCGGAACCGATAATTTTTCTCTGCCAGAGTCTCCGGGTTTGTAAATAGCGTCCTTCAAAAAAGTAGGGGGATTGGGCTCGGCGAAGATGGACGAAAAAAAGTAAAGGGGGAGGAGGGTCTTTCTAGAAGAAAAAAATTGGACGGCGTCAAACCAAATTCGCAAGAAAATGAAGATTTGGTAGAGGATGGTCTTAAAAGCATGTTTCAAATATTGTGCAAAGGAAACACAGAGAAAGTACTCTCTTTGCAGTCATTTATAATACATGAACACCTAAAAAACGTTTTTTCATTGGTTAAGGGAAGAGGGGTGCTTACAGACGGGCGGTAGAAGGTCAAAAATTTTATAAAAGTGTGGACGTCATTTATAAACAGCCCCTTAGCACGGACATGACAGTGCATGATGACAAGGCACCGATTGCTGAACACACGACGACTGCTTCATTCTTAAGTACGCTCTATGCGGATGAAACAACATCTACTAATAGTCAGGATTTCCAACTGGAAGACAGCAGTGCTGGATCTCTTAGGAATTGAAAACGGCCCTTCTCGGAATGAGTGTCCTCAAGCTACTGCCAAAAAGGATGACGCATCCATGCGGTCACTCGTCATTTCAAGTTCGAATTGTCCGATTAGATCGACCAGGATACCTGAGTTCCCGTCACTTCCCATAGCAGTTCCTATTTGAATTGCTTATGTAGCTAGCACGCATTTCTCAAATTTTAGGCAGATCGAAGTAACCAGTCTCATAACGGAGACCAGAATTTCTGTTCGAATCTACGTGGTGCAAGGAATTAACTTACGTTCCAAAGATGTGTCCAGCAATTCCGATTCTTATTTAAGAATTGAATTTGGAACGAATAAGATCGTAGACAGGGCGCACTACGTTGCAAACCAGACAAATCCCATTTTCGGAAAGAGATTCCAAGTTGAAGGAGTTCTTCCAAGGTATAATATTTGTTGTCTTGTGGCAAGAAAACATAACAATCCCGGATCGGTCAAAGTCAGTTTTTCGTATTTTATGGCCGCAAGACAAGAAAATACAGTATTGTCTCACTTGCAAATTTCTTGTTTCGAGATGTGGAATGTAATTCTCGCCTTCGTTTCGAAATACAACCTTCCCACACGCCTCAACAAGAAATGTCCCAACGAGACAGTAATGTACTATTGTTTGTTTCGTTCAAAATAAGTTTTCCATCCACTTTTCACCGATTCAGAGACACACAGCTGAAAATATCTGTTTACGATTACGACGAATTTCGACTGAATGATGATTTGATTGGATCAACTGTTATTGATGTAGAGGACAGATTTCGATCAAAACATAGAGCTTACTGTGGAATAGCTGAAGAATACAGCAGGTAGGTTCAGGGTGGGGTAAGAAACGTGATGATATTGTTGCATTTCAGCTTCGGTTATAACATATGGCGAGATCCCTACAGACCATCTCAGATTCTTAAACAACTCTGCCATAAATACGATTTGGAGGATCCCACTTACATAGGGAACAAGATAAAGTTGGCAGGAATATGTTTTGACGATACCATTTCCTTGAATTCAAGTAAGTGTGAATTTTGGCTGTGGTGGTGGTAAGTCTTACTTCAAATGATGAAGTACGTCAACGAAGATCGTTTGCAGGTCGTATAAGGGTTCAACCGAAACCAGTTAGAACGGTGATCGTAGGTACAAAATCCAAAAGCACAAAATTCCAAATTACAAAATCAGGAAGCGACATAACCTGGAAGCCTCAGGTATATGAAATTACGTCCTCATTAAATTGGATTAGAAATCCCGCCCGAAGCAACAGCGTAAAAACCCTTCCAAACTCCCAAAAAACATCCAAAAGTTTTCAAAAAAGAATTTCAGAAGAAAAATGGTGAAAAAAATGAAAATAAAATCTGAAAAATTCAAAAACAATTTTTTGGCTAAGGTCGATCTTTGGACATACGTGTAGTCCTAAAGAGAGGAATCAGACACATAATTCTATGGGCAAAAATGTGAAATTGAGGACAGGCCTCGGACTCATAATTCCTTGGGGAAAAACCTATTTTTTGGGTTAGGGCCGACATTAAGACCGACATACTTCCATGAGAAAAAATGTTCCCTTCAATTATAGAAAAAAACCATTTTTTGGGATAGGGACGACCAAAGAACGACCTATGGCTCTAATGACAGGTTCGACCCCAAATTTGTTTGAATATTTTTAGGCCCTCGATTACCTCTCAAATAGAAAAAGAATCTTGTTTATTTATGTAGAAACTCGTTTTCAGTGCCCTATCTAAGTCCTAGGTCCCAAACTCAAAAAAGTTTCTTCCATAAATTGTTGGGCTTTCACAGACCTGTCGATTAACAAAATATTTTCAAAAATGGAAGAGACTTACACGAGGGACCTAAAACCACTTAAGCAGCCCTAGCTATGAGGGTTTCTGTGGAATGTTGTAGAGAAAAAAAGAGCAAAAAAAAGCGGTGAGAAAGTTACAAATTCTTGCCGGTGAGAAAGTAGTTATTTTCTCACCGCTCCCACGTTACACTAATGAACATTTTGTCGTGGAAACACTCGTTTTCTCACGCGCAAGCACAAAAAATATTGCGCTACACTTGGGGAGAAAATTGAATTCAAACTTTCGTTCTTGTTGGAAGTCACTATTTTCTCTCCACGTATAACAAAATATATTGCTATGTTGTGGAGTATATTGAGGGAAACTTTTTCGTCTGTATGTAGTTTGATATTTTTTTACATTTTTTGAAAAAAATTTTTCACAGTTGCTTCACACGGGGTTTTCAATATTGCCCTTCCGGCAATTTCTAATACAATTTAATGTTGACATACTTTCATATACTCAAGTCGAAAGGCAATGTTTATTTAAGTGAAGTTCGAGCAGTTCGAGGCTTTGTGTAACATCTGTTCTCTTTACCATATCTATTCTGATGCGTACGAGTCCCTTGAATATGTTTCTTTCTTGTTTCGGGTTGGTAAGAAAAAGAAAGAATGCCGTGACAATGATTTTGTGAATCATTTGTCATTGTTAAGGTTTGAATGTGAAGAAACGTTTCAAAAAATAATTTATTGTCAAGAATCAGTGCGAAATTCGGAATGTCCGATACAAAAATAACCGATAATTAGCAGCGGTCTAGTAAACTGGTGATTAAATGAATAACACTCGAAAAGAAAGTTTTCGAACCCCATTCGTGGATAATTTAAATTCAGTGACCTTTTGCCGTTTGTCGCCGAGCATTTGTCTGTTTTCGTGGGTGATTGACATCTCCATTATTTATAATATAATTGGGTAAAATATTTTATTGTTAACTTTTCCTCTTTTTTCGATTTTAGTTTCTTTATCACGTTTGTGTTGGAGAAGGAAAGGGTTTCGGTGAATTGTAGGTCTACCCGTTATCTTGTGAAAAATGCTGAAACTTGTGAACTTTACAGGGTAGACCTACAATTCACAAGTTTTAGAGCTTTTCTCAATATTTTATTTTTCACAAGATAAATGTTGTATGGTACAGCATCTTTTCATCTTACTTACTTTACTTTTTCGACGCTACAGCCACTTGTGGGCTGTAGAAATTAAATTTGTGACGTCACATGACTAATGTGACAAACTTGTGGGAAAAATCTTGGACTGCCTTAATTGTCATTGTCAGTTAGATTTAGATAGGATCGCTTATGTAGCACATACACATGTTGTGACTATTTGGTGAACAAGGTTTATGGTTCAAGGTTTATGGCGCGAATCATATGGAGCATCGGTGTAGTCTAACCACGATTATGATTGAAATATAGAGTAATTTGGTGGGTAGAAGGTCCATAGAACGGTGATAAATGACTTCCGAAAGAAATCTCATCCGTCCCATTTAAGAATCCTGACCAGCGTCTAAAATCGACGATAATGGAAGTTCATCACATGATATCATCATATCATAGGCAACAAATGAAAACTAAAATCATGTAGACTGCTCTACAGACAAAAAAATCGCATTTTTTTGACGAAAAAAAGTCATTTCCATTTTTAGTTTGGCTCTAGGACCTCTCTAATTTTTTGACTTTTCTATGGAGACCAAATCGCGCCCATACGAAGTTCAAAAATTTTTGGGGAGCCAAAGCCAAACTGCATAGAAAAATGATTTTTTTTCGTCAAAAAAAGGCCATTTTTTTGTCGGTAGAGCAGCTACAAAAACTTTATGGGTTAGTGAATTCATTAATACGAATCAGAGCACTTTTATCGCCTTCTGCTTGGATCTTCTACTCTACGTATTTATGAGCTAACTAATTTCACGTTCAGAAAATTTGTTGTTGAGTAAACCTCTGAATTAATTATGAGTTTGTGTGCTCTCTCACATAGCCGGAAATTGTTCTCCGTAACGACCGCCCGTGACTTAACCGATTTACTATCATTAGATAGAACGGTAAATCGATTGTGTGCAACAGTTTAAATCGAACTAAACCCTCACATTACATAGTTACAATATGTTGGCATCTGCCACTATAAGATCGCATAGGCTTTCATGAACATAATAAGCACTTGAGTTAACTTTGGAGACAAATACACTCAGGGTTAGAGTAAGAAATGTTTCATACAAAACTTCAACAGATGGCAACTGTAACCATTTCCGTTACACTTCGCTAGTCCAAAAAATACCTCTAACCGAGACAAATAGATACGTCAGCACTAATTTCACGTACTTATAAAGAGTCTTCTCGAGTGTGGACTAAACTAATGATACCTGCGTGTCAATATTCTATCAGCATTTGATCCGCCTAATAGCCTACGAAAAAAATGAATTCGCTGCTTATATTGTTTCCCGTCTGAAATTCTCGTACACATAAGAAAACGATTTATAAATATTTTCAAATGTCTGAAAAATAATTTGAATTCAGACATCAAACGAAGTCGTGAAAGAAAAAGAAAATTTGTTGAGTCGGTGTATTTTAGGAGAAACTAACAAAAACAAATGCGTAAAATTAAGGTGCTGAATCGTTTCATTCAAGTCTTTTATTTGTTGTTGATAAATAAAGTCTGTGGCATGTGAAATTTTGAGAAAATGGGAAGACTGAATGTCAAGTGAGAGTACAATACACTCTTCACCGTGACCGTTTCTAAAGAACATATGACGAAGCGTAACAGGATTTTCCTCAACCCGTAAAAATTAACAATTTTTTTTTCCTTCGTAATAGACGAATCAAAACAGGAACGTCTCTGCTTATCAGTTTTGAAAAATTTGGATCGAATACCAGAAATCGGATTCAAACTAATTCCCGAACATGTCGAGACGAGATCACTGTACCGCAAAGATCGACCTGGTGTTGAGCAGGTAAGTCATCTTGATCAGAAATAGCTCCTGCTCCCTGATATGAGTATATGCTCTTAATGGCATCTTGATACCGTACTCACTAAGAACCCCGAATAGCTTCTGCCTTGGTACTCAGTCTAATGCCTTCTCCAAGTCGATGAAGCATAAGTATAAGTCTCTGTTCTTTTCAAAAAGCTTTTCGATAGCCTGTCTGAGGCAGTAAATCTGATCCTGACACCCTCTCAGAGGCTTGAAACCACCCTGAATCTCATCCAGTACATTTTCCACTATGTTCAACATCCGGCAACAAGCACGTTCGCATACACTTTAGCTACCACGCTCTATCATGTCCCTCTATAAATACTGCAAACGTTACGGTTGCCCTTCTTCTAAATTAGAGCAATAACATCGAAGCTTCAGTCAGCAGGTACTGTGGAAGACTTGATCGCCAAATTGAAAATCTTACAAAGCTATTGGATCCCACCTGATCTGCTATTCCGTCCTAAATTCATCCTCCCCTGCGGTTTTTCCTGTCCTTAATCTGCCAACCTTTCGGGACACCTCACCCAGCGTAATTTCCTCTGCCACCTCCGAACTAGGACCTGCCTCCCTATCATTTTCCTCTACCTGATTGGCAGATGTTAATAAATCTTGAAAGTAATCCCGCCAAGTCCTCAAGACTTCACCTATATCTGTAATTAACCCATCATCCTTATCTAAAACGCTACTGCAACCCTCTTTCACACCATCGCGCCTAATGTCCTTAATTTCTTATTCCCGCCTTAAGCTGCCTTTTCCAATTCCTTCCCAAACTTCCTCCTCTTTTCCTATTAAGGAAAATTCTTTCGAATTTGAATAATTTAACGTTTGTAAACGTATTGCATAAAAGTATCTGTAAAAAAAAAGAATTTTCCTTTCTTTTGCAACCGAATGATCATCGGTTGAAAGCTACACACAGCATTTATTCTTTCTGTTCAATTTGTGTCAACGGAAATTTTATCCGAACACTAAGAAAATTCTGTAAATTACCTTTACAGGGTAAACTACAACTATGGATTGAAATATTCGAACCAGAACACATTCCTGAACCAATAGACTTAACGCCTATACCACCTCGTGCGTATGAATTACGTGTTATCGTTTGGAACACGTCAGATGTAATTTTAGACGAAAAAAATTTGTTTGGAAAGTATATGAGCGATATTTACGTCAAAGGGTAGTTGTTTGTTGATTGTTAAGAGAAAGTTTAAGGCAAAATATTTAAGGAATATTGTTTTCAAGGTGGCTAACTGATGTAGACGAAGCGCAATACACAGACACTCATTATCGGTCATTAACTGGTGAAGGAAATTTTAATTGGCGAATGATTTTCTCATTATTATATTCGGATGCCGAAGACGTTGTAAGACTTGTTGTTTATCTAATTTGTTGATTTGATATTCAATTACATACACAAGCAATTAATGTTTGACTTTGGATCAAATTAAATTTTCTTTTAATTAATTCTGTTGTAAAGATGGTGGTGCGCAAAAAGAAAGGTTTCTACGATAAATTTGATACGGAGTTAAAGTTGCCAACCAATTTACAGATTCAAATATGGGATAATGATGCAATCTCATCGGATGAGTTCTTGGGTATCTTGATAGAAATTTTCGGTACGCTGCAATGAGTATATGAGTAATGTTTTCTAGGAATGCTATCAATTAATATTTCTAACATTCCGGTCCCTGTAAAAACATCCGCTAACTGTGATCTCATGAAACAAACGAAAGAATTTATTAATTTATTTGAAGTAGAAAAAGTTCGTGGATGGTTTCCGGCCAAAGGAATAATGAAAAACGGTAAAATGGGACAGACGGTAAGTTGCTACATGAAAAAGGAAATGCTTTTATTTTACTGTAATTTTATGGTGAAGGGTAAAATTGAATTGGAAATGGAAGTTTTATTGACTGAAATCGCAGCTGCGAATCCAGTTGGAAAAGGAAGAGAAGATCCAAATGCCCTTCCACCACCCAAGTAAGTTCAATTGTGTGCGAACATTTCATATTTCAAAATTTCATCGGGTGGGAACAGGCGTTTTGACAGACAAACATATAGTTCTTTTCGTAACAAGGAATAAAATCAAACAATTCAATGAGCGTGAATTCTTAATGTAGTGAATGCTCTCAAATCGATGGTTAAATTTGTCCGGGACGCTAGATATTAAACGTCCTGGTTGGGCGGCAAGCTCAATTCATGGCTATGCTTTTCACTTGGCTAATCTGACAAAGGGATGTGCAGTTAACAAACGTACATCATTTTTCGGCATTTTTCATCCCCTCCCCCTTTATAAGAAATCAGCATATTAGAAAATGAGTCAAATCAGTGAGGAACTTCCGATACAGAATGTGTAAATGTAAACAAATTTTATTGAGGGTTCGGCCGAGCGGGCGAATACTATTTCTTAGACTGAATTCGCCCGCACGGCATGTCTTATTTTAAAGTTAGTGACTTGAATGTGGATCATTTTTCTGTGTACGGTTCGTTCCTATACAGAATAATGTTCTTCAAATTCGTATGGAGAAAAGTATGTGTTGTTTATTGTTATTACATACATAAGGCCTTATCGTTGAACATAAGCATCCATCTAGAGATCGCGCAAAGTTGATTTTGATAAAATTGCTAAACCTTGCTGAAAAAGGAGCTTTCGAAAAACACTTCTTTTGCAAAACATGAAATATTCCAGGAATTTTTAATACGCTTTATTTGTAGCGTATGATACCCTAAACATGACAATTGCTCATCATTGATGACGTCCTGCAAGCGGCCGTACATACTGTTCCGAAAATTTGCACTGCGTCCCCTACAATCAGAAATGGGGACAATGTCCTTTAGGACCCGAAATTAAAACTATAACCACATAACCCCTGCTTAGTAGTTATTAAGGTTAGCACTTATGAAGAGTGGCTATTTTGTTCGGGTGGTAACAAACGACCGATAAAATAATTCCATACTAATAATAAAAAGAAATAAATTACTAATAAAAAATAATAAAGTACCGATAGAAATGAGATAGATGTCGCTGTCACCCATCGCCAGACTTGTGTATTTCTAATTTCTAAAAGGATAATGTATCTCGTTGGGTTGGGGGCTCTGCCCCCTCACCCCCTCGCCTGCGACGGGCGAGATTACACCCTGCAGGCGACCGTATGTGCAAGAGACTCTGCTCTAAGACTCCGCAAGGGATGCTTTTATATAGCCCAATGTGAAATCTATTTAAAGAAAAACCAAAATTCTTAAATTCGGAAATGATAACAGCGAAAAATCCAAGTTTGAGCCTTAGAAATACCCAACTTCTAAATAGTGAAGGTACCAGTGACTGACACATGTCATTTCTATCGGTATTTTATTATTTTTTATCGGTAGTTTATTACTTTTTATCGGTATTACTGAATAAATTTATCGATCGAATATAATATCCCTTTTGTTCGGACTCCTAACCCAGCGCTCACAATATAAAATATTATTTTTGTTGTCTAGAGCTAAACGCTCCTATACTGATTATTCTGAGGATGGACAACATCATCCTCAGCTTCCTCAAACAAAGAGCAAAAGCGTACTCGTGCCACTACTACAAAAGAAATTGTAATTTCACTGTCGTATAACAATCTGTTCCTTTGACAGATCTTAATTAAAAATGTTAAAATGGATGTAGTTGACGCTCAATTATGCCACTTGTAAATGTGTTTTCTCTTTTACTTTAATAATTACTTGTGTCCGCTACTGTTGCATAAATCACATTTCGTATAATTGTCTGCTTTTAGATTCTTGCTGCTCAACTTGCAATTTGTGTAGTTGTCATTCTTCAAGTAAACAATATTGATGATAAAGGACAGACCAGCTATTTCGTCATAATGGGGGCTTGTCATTATTCTTTTGAAAATCCATTTGTTATTTTGTTAGACGCAACTATAGACACACCTCCAAGTTTGTGTTTATTTCGTAACATGTGGCAAAATAAGTTTTGTGCTCCTTTGGGGTAACAAAATTCGACCAACATGAAAAACATGTTCCAAAAACCTTTACCCATATCGAGTCCACCAGCCTAACAAATTCACCAAAATAATCAAGCTGCCTAAATTGACCAAACTCATGAAACTCAACATATTCATTGACGGCACTCTGTCGATAGCTTGGTGCAAATTTAAAATTTATTTGGACCAGCTCCTAATAAACCCTTTATAACACGAGAAAGAGACGGCTACACAAGGCATTTCTTTTTCACACTTGTATTTCTGCCAATCGCAAAGTTATTAATACCGCCTTATTGTGTCGACATAGGCGTGATAAATTTCATGACAAAAAACGCAAACGGTGAAGCAATTCATATTTTCCTGCTTTTTGAAGTTTATGCCACGAAATGTGTTATGCTTTGACATAAGAAGATGCCGCATTAAGCACATCAATTTCTTAATTTTTCTAGTGTTTGAATAACATTGTGAATATTATGAAGTAGCACGTGTAACAACTGGAAATAATCAACTATACGGTATTAACTCATCCACCCAACAAACACTCTCATTTTGTGCTGATGGTCAAGCATTTATGCGCCTCTATCAGAGGTGTGCGCTGCCGATTTGAATCTCGCGCCACTTGTAAAACGTTCAAAATATCTTCTTAAAAAATCGCTACTTTTCATTAGTAACAAGAAACTCAGAATATGCCTTATAGTATATTCCATAGCATGGTTGTGCTCGCTAGTCATTTTTTTAGCGACGCTAACGCTAACGCTAGTTTAAAAAAATGTTAGCGTCGCTAACCAGATTCGCTAGTGGAAAAAAAACTAGCGCGCTAGTAGCGGTCGCTAATTTTTCGCTAATGAAACAATTTAGAAAATTGTAGAAAAAATCGATTGAATTCTTCAATTCGGTATTTGTATCGTTAATTATTTCAATTAATGTCTCCGACATCTGACGCTTTGATTGCAAAAACCATTGTCGCAATTATTCACTTTAAATTTGTGCGATTACATAAATTTTTTTAACACAAAATTATCAATTTTCGTAAACTCTCATCAAACACGTTACATACATTTTTTTTTCGATTTGACTTTGTTTATACAAGACAACAAGAATAACAGAACACAATCATTACACATCTCTTTACTGCAGTCAACATTGTTGCCTCAACGGTGTGAAGCAGTAACATGCATGTGTGTGTTGCTGTTGAAGTATTCTGCTTTAAGTTCCGTTTAGACTAAAAGTTTTAAGGGTTACCAATTGTAAGTTACGATTTTCTGGAATGTTTTTAAAAATTTAAATTCAACATCTTTGTTAGCGAATCCGATTAGCGACTAGCGAAAATGTTTCGCTAACACAGTTTAAGCGAGTGCTAGTCGCTATTAGCGAGTGGTTCGCAATATGAGCGTCGCTATTAGCGGCGCTAGTAGCGACGCTAGTGATTAGCGACGCTGATCCAAGCATGTTCCATAGTATAGAAATGGTACCTATTGTTTACCACTGATAGCAGCGTAACCAATACATATGGGCCATTCCAAATGTGTGTAATGTAAGGAACGAAAATTTCTCCTGAGTCGCCCAAGAGTCCAAATGTTGTGTTCTATGAAAAAATTGTTCACAACTGTAATGTCTAATTTTCTGCTGAACGTATGATTTCGCTATTTCCTACGGTTAAGGTAGTATTTCCGTTCCTTTCATTACAGGCGTCACGGTTTGCATAGAATGGGCCATATACATAAAATGCATATGCATTGACAGCAACTACACAGTCAAAAATTGGTTTCTTCATTTTATTTCATTTCATTTCATTTTTATTTCAGGAAAAAAAAATTTAATTATAATAAAAAGCAGTGTAGCTCCAATTCGCCATTTAGGCGATTCAAAGGAGCTACAGCTTCTTCTACAGTTATATAAATGCACTACCTACATTTGATGGTGGTTGAAAAATTCCTTGTAGTAAATACAACGTTCAAAGTTTCTTTCCACAAAAACCACAACTTATAGCCTTAATTACATAATATTCTCGGATGGAACAACCACCGTTTCTAAATATAAAACATAACCAAAGACCCGTACGTATCAGAATAGATGTGGCAAACAGAATAGCTGTTGCAAAAAGACTCAAATGTATCTAAATAAAGTTGAGCAAACAATTCAAAGTTTCACATACGTTCTTTCAGAATTATAAGAATTTAAAAAATCAATAGAAATTACCCATACGTCTGAGATCATTGATTGTGTTGGCCGAAATGTTCACTCCTGCTGTGTAGTGAATGAAATAAATTTTTTACTTATTTTGTATAAGTTTATGTGGCAAATAGTTTTTGGTTGTAGAAGGGGCCCACATATGCGGCTTATTTATACCTAAGTTTATTGTAAAATTATACTTGGAACCAATAAATCTAATCTAATCACTCCTGCACCCACGTAGTTTTTCCAAGAATTCCTGAAACTATTTCTTATAAAATGTAATTCTCACCAACTTTGCCTTTGGAGGCAATTTTCTCACTGCCATTGGAGTAAGGATATGAGTTATCCCACCAAATTGTAGAAGTGACCTTATCCCGGGACTGGGTAATTCTTCCCTAAAACCCTGAAACAAATTTTCTCGAAAATTTAATTCTCTACGACTTTGCTTGTGGAAGCAGCTTTCTAACTGCCCTAGTTCTAGAGATATAGGTCATCCCACCCAATTATAGAGGTGGTCGTATCCCAGGATTGGGCCATTTTTCTCTAACATTTTTTTCTTTAACAGTAAATCTCCATATTGCATAATTGAGCAAATATAGACAAAAAACCATCTGCTGTCGTATATGGCCGAGAAACTCAATTTCGCCATTCCATTGGTCCCAGTGCCCAGACGCCAAATCCGATTTCCACAAAAAAAATTTCGCAGTTGTGTGAGATCGAATTGTTTCATTTTCTGTTTTGAGTTCGGCGCACACCTCTACTCTCAATCTTACAAATCAATGACACATAATTTTCGATGCATCACTTTAATGGATTCATTGTATCAAAACATATCCACAGATAGGGCTTCTGTATAAAATTTCTTAATTAAACAATTGGTTGCAACATGTATTTGTATTTCACTTTACTACTTACTTAACATTTTATCTTTTTATAAATCTGAGAAAAGTAATTACTTTCTTTCTTCATACCTTTTTTCCTTTATCTAGTCGTCCTGAGTCGTCCTTCAATTTCTTAACAAATCCAGTTCGTTTGATAAAATACTTTGCTGGGTCGCTGAAGAAAAATATATGTTACGGCTGCTCAATTTTTATGATCGTTGCAATTCTGGTTTTGTTGTGGTATATCTTACCGGGCGATGTATTCGGTTTAAGAAGCTGGACAAAGAGAGAAAAATACAACGAATGGAACGACTGGTCACTTTTGCATTGATTTTCTATTGTAAGCTACCATATATTTACAGTGACTATTTTGGAAGTGGCTTTCAACAACCCATTAATAATAAATTTGATTGCAGTTTTGCAATTTGCTATTAACTTTGTATACAAGTTGTTCCTTTATATTTTAGAAAAACTTAATAAACTCATGATGAATTGAAATAATTGTTTATTGTACTCCTTTGATTAGACCTGTACGAAGAAACGAAGTTCTTCGAAAAGGGGTCTATTGCGTTTCTCACGACGGTTGTAGACCAGCCGTTCTTACGTTCTTACGACTCTTTATTGTTTATGTACTACATATAACACATATGACAATTGGCATTTTATGATTTTCATCAACAAATGTACAGATACAGACGAAAGTAATTCTATTTTAGGCTTGTGCCTAATGCACATGGTGTGCTTGTTATTGACCTTACACTACATCGTGTTTATATCCTCTCTTACGCAGAAAACATTTGGTACATAATTACTTAGAACCGAAGGTGAAACTAATTCCATCAGGAAAACACCCACCCAATTTACAACAATCAACAAAATGATCGTATCTTTTTACTCCGAAAATATTCTGATTATTATTATAAACGTTGCGAAACGTGTCGAAAGAATCAATACATCGTCACGTTGTTAAATGGATTGCAAAAACAATGAATAAATTAATTTAATCGATTCGTACTATTGAGAAGTGAGAAAAAATCCGGAAAAATTTTTATTTTTCGCCGTCATTAAGTTATGAATTCATTAAAAACAATGAATGTATGAAGTAAGGGTTTAGATATCATCATACACTCAAAAAATGCTTTATCAGGAATAGATCAATATTAGCGTCAATTTAGAAATGTGGCATAGATTCGTCGCTTTTATAGCAGACATGTTTCTACCCATTCTATATTTTAACAATCTACGACAAAAAGTTTGGCTGATTGGGACGTTTACGCCTCTTCAGTACACCTTTGTCGCGAGACCATGTGTATATCAGCGTGGTCACATATTGAGTGAGTAATCATCTCGACTATGCGATCTTATATACACCTCGTTTGTTCGATTATTCAAAGAGAAACTCTTTGGGTTAGTAGATCCGTTGTTATGTTAACATTTGGAAGTACTGGTCAAAATTTTGTTATGCTGTTTGCATCTGCAGCTGTGGTAATTTCAATTCGGTCGATATTTCTTTGATCTTGCGATTCTAAAATTATTTCGGGCGACTTTATCAGAAATAGATCAAAATTAGCGTCAATTCAGAAATGTGGCATAGATTTCTATTAAAGTCGCCCGAAATAATTTTAAAATTGCAATATCAAAGAAACATCGACCGAATTGAAAATTTCAAAACCACTAAATATCGTCTAAGGTAGCGTAGCGTGAGTTGGGCCTTTGAAAACCTTGAAGAAGTTTCACCTACCTTCAAAGAACCGCGTTCGATACCACTTTTTCGACCGTAACTTCAAAAATTCTAAGCCGATTTTGCCCCAATTCTATTTTATAATCAATATTTCGATTATCTTTCAGGAAAAAAAGGTTTTAAAATCGTATTAGGCGATTTACGTAGGAATAATCAATATTTCGATTATCTTTTAGGAAAAAAAAGGTTTTGAAAATCGTATTAGGCGAGACGTAGGAAAAAACACGTTGGGCCCTGGTAGAGACTTAGTTTTAGGGCTTCGGCTGAGTCCGAGAGCTCAAAATCAAAAATCTTCCATGAATTGTCGACGAAAACAGAGCCCCCTCAAATTTATTCCGTAACGATCCAGAAGGGCGAAGAGGAGTTGGTCGCCCAAAAATTAGATGGATTGATGGTGTAGAACAAGATCTTCGGACGCTCGGAGTAAGGAATTGGAAAAACACCGCAATACGAGGACCCACAAGTGGCTGTAGCACCAAAAAAGTAAAGTATACCTAGGCCTTTCGAACAAAAAAATGTATGAAAATTGGAAGTTATGTACAAAAGACCTCAATCTGCTTAGGCGGCCTTAGCTCGGAGGTACTTGGCACGACTATGCCCAGATTCACTCCCATGAAAGATTTTTCGATTACCTTTCAGGGAAAAAGAGATTTTGAAAATCGATCAAGTTTTTCTCAAACTATCGTGCTCACAGACAGAGCGACAAAATTTTTTTGCAGATTCGGCATCTAAGGACCATGATTGATGCTCTCCCCTACTCCCACCTGTCAGATCGAGTAACGCAATAGCCCCCCTTTCGAAGAATTTCGTTCTTCTAACGGAACTAAAAACATTTTTTTTATTTGCGATCTTTGTTTTGTTAACGCTATCTGATTGTTATTAGCTCCTTCTGAAGAGTGTTGTTAAAGCCTACTTGGCGTTACTATCAATTTCATTGTGGTAATAACGCCTAAATGGATTTTAACCTAGTCCTGAACGTTATGTCCCGTGACCTTACTTCATACGAAAGGTTGATAAAAGACACATCACTTAACTCCAATAAAAACTGGTATTTTTCGCGGAGATAGTTTGTGAATCTTTTCTTGTAGTTTTCCCAACATGAGTATTAACTAGGAAGCCTAACGCTTTCCTTGTTCCATAGAATTCTTAAGTCATTTTTTAGTTTTTATTTCATTAAGCGGAGGCACTTATTTCGACTAGTGAATCTCCGAATAATTCTGCTTTTCCCTAAGTATTTTTTCAGTTGGCTTTTGGACATTCCCTTTACTTTGCAGATTCCGTGTGATTATATTTGCTACGAAATTATCGCAGGTGACTCTTTGCTAGGCCTCGGACTCACCTATCTCCGGTCCAGTTCGAATCTAAGACATAGGTCTGGAAGAATGACACATTGCGATGACACGTCACTGATTGAAAATTGAAGATCACACGATGAAAATTCGCATCGCCGTTGTTTTAGAATTTCTCCTGTTCATAAAACATATCAATCATCTCTCATTAAATTCAGATAAGTACTACCGCCTTCATTGCCTAGTCAGCATTAAACTATTTACATTTCACCGCCACAATAACAAGAGAAAAACGAGCATTTAACTTTAATAAAGAGCAATTCGTGTGGAAATTTTTTCCCGATCATTTTCCATGTTGTTTCTTGTAATTTCATTTTCTGTTTTAATTCGTATTTACAAAAGAGCGTCGTTCTTTTTTATCACACTATTTTACTCATGTGTAAACATTATTATAACGTAGAGTGTTATAATGAAAATTTTCTATTCGGTACTCTTAGTTGATGTTTCATTATTCTATTCATTTGGATGGTTGGGACATTGTTAGCATTCGACCACTTTAGTCATTGGAAAACTGTTGTACGGTACAGTTGAAATTGAAATAATTTTTTTTTTCCCTCGATTTGTTAGTAAATCAATTATCAGTCGACAAAAAATTGAAAAACTTTTATAACAACAAATAAAGTTTTATTTGTAGTGAAGTGTTTAGCTCCTACAATATAATCTAAGAAGTTAAGCTTCTAGAAAATTTGGTGTTACCCAATCGACAGATTAAGTGAATGAATAAGAAGTTACATTGCAGTAAGTATTAGTAAACGATGAACACAGACTAAAAATGCTGATGAAATGAACTTTCCCTATTAGGAAACATGACTTGACATTTTTTCGGTCCGGTTTTTCTAATTTTTTAACGACTTGTTCCCACACCTGACGGGGAATTTACTTCAACAAAGAAAATTACAGGATGATGTTCCGAATTTGACTTTTTTGAAAGCCTGTCAAGGGTCCGAAAACCATACCTTATTCTATTCAAAGTAAACAGAGCACTTAAATTCGTTATTGTAAGAAAGAGCTTGACTTGTTTACGCATTTAACTTTATCCCCTTTCCGTCCTTGCATACGCTCATTATAAGCAACAGGACCACGATCACCAAAAAAATCATCTTTTACAGGACTTAAAACAGCGATGTTCCAAATCAGACGTACATATGAGTAGATAGATACACCGAAAAAGTTTAGAAAAAATGCATTAGTTCCACATATTTTGAAATTTAATTTTCGACTCCTTAAAGAATTCACACGTAATGGTGAAGATTTTAAAATTGATATTCCAATAACAAAAACATATGCTATGCAAGAGACCCCCGTACGCATCAGAATAGCTGTGGCAAAGAGAACAGATGTTACACAAAGCCTCGAACTAAATCTAAATAAATATTGCTTTCACTCTTGAGTATATGAAATTACATCCACATTACATTGCATTGGTAATTGCCGAAACCAAATGCGAAAAAAAATTTCAAAAAAATTAAAAAAAATCATTACTAGAGTAAAGGTGCCTAATGTGGAACACCAAAAAGATAATGCAAATAACAGAGTTGAAATGTCTCGAAATCTAGGAGAAAGTTATTTGGGAAAGATTAGTGATTAGCTATTGTGAAACTTCTTGGAGAATAAGGGACTTCTAAAATTGATAGATTAGAAATTTTTCAACATTTTCGAAAGTAAGTGAATTTTAACTGTTTAAAAAAGTGTCCCTAATATGGAATACCAGGGTTCCTAATGTGGAACGCTTCAAAACATGAAGAAACTTTTCGTAACTTTTTTTTCTTTCAAAAGAAATTGACAATCGATTGTTAACAGTTACAACAGAAAATAAATGGACCCTTAAGCGAATTTTAGATGTGATGCAAATGTGGAACATGCAGCTATTGTGCAACAGTACTAGTTATCAAATATACTGTTCCATATTTCCATATCCATACATTTGAATAACATTAACACTTAACTTATTCACACCTTTAAATCTTTTTTGGCATGTCGACTGCCAAAAATAGAAAATTCCATAAACCGCAGAAGTGCGTCACCCCTCGAATAGTAAATAACAATATGGACATTTTTATTTTGACGACTGGAGAGTTCAACTTTAGACAAGTGGGGAGTGGGAGAACCACAAGAGTCAAAATTAAAATTTTCCAACCATTTTGTAAGTTATGCGCCCGTGACGAAAGTTCACATACGAACAAAAAATTAGGAATTTTTTTTTTCGTAGACTGCGGAACCATTTTGACTCCCCCCCCCCCTTGCGACGTACCCTCAGCAACTATAAAAATCGGTTCACTTCACAATTCCTACTTCCAATTGTTTATCAAAAATCGAAAAACTAAACGTGCTGATTGAATGATAATTAGACTATGTCAACTCGTCTTTTATACAATCCAGATCCTACGATTGGATGAATGTCATTTCGTTTGAACAATTTGGAAGAAAAAGAATTGTGAGTTTGTTTCGGTTATTTTTTAATTTGTCATTATTAGGATTTTTAAGAAAATTAGGAAATGTAATTGGAAACGTAAATGTGAATGGACGAGTTTCAATGCAATTTTTGTAAACAATAGGCCTGGCTCATTAATGCCAAGGAATTTCTTATCGTAAAATTGGAACCGTCTAACTTATATATTTGATCTAATTGAGTATTTCTTTCTCTTCTGAATTAATTAAACTAAAAGACTCAACACCATTTCCTACGATATTGCTCAGTAATATACTATCACCGATGTTAGACTTTATGGTATGAAACGATTACAGAATTAGACAGGTTTAGAATACTTTATAACAATCCGATCGGTGTCCTAGGTTGTTAATTGCTTGATTCGTAAACGTACATACTCTTATCGCTACACTTGTCACTAAATTGGGCAATTTGTTATCGTCAATCAGCAAAAATAATGCAATTAGTTTAGCTACTTTGGTAAAACACCAAATTTAGATTTAATCATTCTTTGTCTGCCATTATGAACGGTTTTGGAAAAATAATTTTATAACATCTTGCGGGATTCGTTCACATTGTGATCGTCTCAATTTTGTTGTTGTGAAAAGTATTGTTCGTAACACGTGCCTTGTTTTGAGCACACTTTTCACAACAACACAAAAACAAACACTTGCATCAACATCTTTCACGAATTTCACCACTTTGTGAACATGTGAGCTGCTCGATCGGGACCTAAGGCAGTTTTGGTTAGAAAATTAGGAATTATTGGGATAGTTCTACGGCTGGGGTCCTACTATTTTTACTTCTGTACTGACCTCCTGCGCCGCACATCAATACCTTCTGAGACCGAAGCATCAGCTTCAATTTAGATGAGAAAATAAAGAAGGTTTGGAGAGAAATAAAATCTATATTGAGAATAGAGTTCCTATGTTTATTTGTTTATATTGCCCAGTTTGACTAGCTGGAGCCTAGAAACAACTCAAAAAGTAGAATTTGGAACTACAAATTTTGAATTTAAAATTGAATTTCGTATCAGAAAGAAATGAGAGGATCATAATCTACACACTTTCACGTGTTCACTGAACATTATAAATGTATAATTTCTGTGAAAATTTTTTTATCGACTTACTCACATGATTTTCTAGATCCACCCCTGAGCAGATGCAATAGTCACCTATAAGTCTCCTCTACTGAAGAAGTAGTCAACTTCGTTTTGTCTTCGACTATACTTCTGGAAGCAGTAAAATTATTAATTTTTAATCTCAGAAATCACTAATAATGCACCTCTTTTATCAGTTGTTTATCCATAAAACCCACTTCATACCGTTAATAAATTAGCAGTCACTCTGAACACTGATCTACTGAATTATTGCGAAACGCATCTTTTAATAATTTGTTATCAAGTGAATGAATGAAATAGTTTTAATCCAACACATGTTGTTTATTCCTTTATTAGCCATTATTACTCTGTACTGGTTGATGTCGGTTCATAAATAAACAAGCCATAAAGGTAAGGTCTAAGTTGATTGATTAGCAGTTAGATTAGTGCGAAATGGAGGGATTCATTTAAATGTCTTATAATAAAGGTGGATATTATAGCCTAAAGAATTAAATAATGGAAAATGACGTCCAAGCTATAGTACAGTAGTCGCACACAAAAACTTAAATCAATATTTTATCAATATTTTAAAAAAAACTAAACGGAGCACATCTTGAGGGGACTTCAAAATGCTTTTGTTTTGTGAAAGTTAGTCATTGTTGCAAAATAGTTATTTACGTGCGAGGTATTAGGCATTTAATTCATTTCCGAGTGACGACGTCCTTAAAAACTTATTCTGCAACCGGGGATTGAAATACGACAAATTTCGATGTCGATTACTAGATGGAAAGTTTCAAACTTTCAGAACAAGGTAGGAATTGAAATTTCCACACTCATTTGCTCATTTCAGTTAGGAAATGAAATTCGCATGAATTATTTCTACACTCATTTAGAATTTATTCGAAACAATGCAATGTGTTTGCTTAAATGTTAACAGTGATTTATTCAATGAAAATTATAATTTTCGAGTTGTTTGTCTATTTCAATCCCCGATTTTGCAGAAAGCACTGTGTGCAACACGTATTGGAATGTTTTTTTTTCAGCACACGTCCTAAATTTCCATACTCGCTACGCTCGTAAAAATATAGGACTAATGCTGAAAAAATCAACATTCCAATACTAGTTGCACAATGTACTATTGTACAACCGAGTGTAAAAATATGAAAAATTTCCTAACTCATTTGAGTGCGGAAATGTTAGTTTTTTCCGCGCTCGTAACGGGTCTCGTGCTTCGTACGGATCCACAAATATCTTATAAAAAGAGTTAAATTTTCACAAAATACTGAAAATAGGTCCACTGATCGCAACAAACTTGGTGTGGAAACAGACTGAAACCCGAGTGACACCGTTAAATGATATAGTTCTGTCGTCACAACAAAACGACGCTCTGTCTGAAAGTTTTACATCTCAACGAAATCCTCCTGAAAATGTGCGAGTGTTTTTGTACTAAATTTCTGAAAAGTACATGAAATAATACTATCAATTGCGCAGTCAATTTCCAATGAAATTAAAAAAAATTAAATGAAAAAATGTTTTCTTTAGCGTGATTAGGACAGCCCCATGGGTTCAATAGCTTCATTTACAATACTTTTCATTTAATTTAATTAGAAAAGCGTTTACAAACATTGGCTTGGGTGAATATATATAATCGCAAAAATGTTTGGTTGAATAAAAAATTTTCGAAATATTGAGGATTAAGTAATGGGTAGTTTATAATACCTTCGATTATGGAGAAGGAAATAAATTGATGATAAGATAAGGTTCTATGTGACTAAACAAATTGATACGCAAATGTGATATTTGTTTAGAATTCGATAATGGAAGTTAGTCTGCAGATGAATTACAAACATTTCGCAATGTTGTACAATAGAACATTGTTACTCAATTAATTTTACTCGTATTTTTCATTGACATGAACATATGCTCTCCGTGCTACTTACTGCAGTTAAAGACAGTGGAAGTAGAGACTCTAATTTGTCTGAAAATCGAAACTAGCTGAATCTAAGAATTAGGAATTTCAGAAAGTACGAATTCGTAGATCCTTTCAGGGGGTTGAGCCCCCTTCCGTTTCGTAAGCTCCCTCTCAGATTTTTCCTGGAATATAAGAAACTCAGAAGGCTAACTCGAGTATCAGCTTCAGCTTATACGATCTTTTAAGTTTATTCTGTGTGAATTTGTCGGAACCACAATACATAGCACAATCTTCATATTGTTTGATGTAATTTGACCAATATTTTTTTTGATGAAAAACGTAATCCGGTCCTAAAGAATCAACCAATATCGAGCTGTAAAATTTCTTTAACGTGTACCCACTCGGTAAGTTGATTTACACAGTGTGCGATGCGATAGGTAAATGGCTCATAACGTACGTGTAGTCAGAGTAGTCGGTAAATTTTATGCGACGTGTTTGTTTTGATATAGTAAAAGTTTGTGATTCTCAAATTTCTTAAATTTGTGGTATTTTACGGAAACGATTGTCCTGCCTATGACATTACTCAATTCTCGGCAAAACATTCGTTCCCTAAAGCCGCCTATAAGTTCTCAATAAAGATGAAAAACTTGAATTGAATCTCGATACTAAACAAAAATTTAACCGACAACTAAAGTCATTTCATAGAAACATGAATGAATTGGCACGCGGCAACTTTGATTCGTTCGTAAAGTGAACATAACAAAATTTGAAACTTGAATTGATTTTTATGAAATAAGATGTTTTGTAGATTTCAACTTACCTTGTGGGTTACACGTTAAAACATAGTACAGAGGAACACTGTTTATCACAACAAAAACCTTTTAAAAGGTAAAGTGCGACGCAGTCCCTAATGTCCACTTCCAAAATTAATGATATCAGTGGAGGTGACGCTTGCGCTGAAAATACGCATAAATTTCCTTTACGACAACGTTACCCTGTGTTCAAAAATCGCGTCA
>CM055404.1:3725842-3759560 GCA_029228625.1 Pseudolycoriella hygida | reverse complement strand
ATTTTCTAAAGGTCATATCCACTGGATCCACTGGACCGATGTTAATGAGTGAAAAGACATTTCGCCTTAGAATTTTCCGTAGAATCCAGGAAAAATATTTTCCGGGGGGTACGTCGCAAGGGGGGGAAGTCAAAACTTAGCTGTATATATGGTTCCGAAGTCTACGAAAAAAAATTTTCCGAATTTTTTGCTCGTGGGGACTTGCGTCACGGGCGCATTGCTACCGCGCGCCCATGACACTTCACAGAAAATACTCAGTTTTAAATGTTTTAGACCTCTTTTCAATTCGCTTGAAAGTATCGCCGGTTGGGGACGTCCAGCGCTAAGCGTCGTTGCAAAACGATGCTAGGTGCGGATGGCGGTACTGTTCTTATATGGGAGACTGTACCCATAATAAGAGCGCTTTATTTTTGAAGGGGACTGCTTCATTGCGGTCCCACAATTAACAAAGGGAACGTCTCTCGTTCTCTGCCTCTAGGTTTCCCTTGTGGTTTTCTCTTACCGTTCGAAGTTAGGTTTGCATTGATTTTTTGGTTTAAAAAAGGCAATGCAAAACAGTTTAGTTCCTCGGAACTCTTCAAGCAGGTCGGACGTAGATAGATTCGCATGGGAATCTTCTTTTGCATTGCCTTTTTTGATTCATATAAGGCAATGCAAAAGGACTTTTTGCTTTAGTTCCTCGGAACTCTTCTAGCAGGTCGTACGATTTTCCCACCATCAAACAAAACCCACAACAACACACGTAAAATTTAATTTTTTCACGAACTTTTTTGAAGAATAGATCAAAACGAAAGTACACATGTTGACTGTCATATTTTCGAACACCTGCTCATTCGAACATTCGACGGTTTCAACCGTTTCGACTATAATGTTGGCAAGTTCTAAAACGGGGATAATGTCATTTAGTTGTATAATAGACCGCATTAAATGGGGAGACATATGCATGTATTGACATCTTTCCATATGGGAGAGCGAATAAACAACAATTTTATGCAGTTTATTATTGCTCAATAGACTGAGATTCGCATTCTATTCGCCATCGGCTGGCCGGCGCAGTGCTCTAATGCTGACATTCGTACATACTGACATACGGACAACCGGATTTGCGGACATCCGGACTTTAGGACATCTCGATAAATTTCGACCTCACTTCTGCCGTAAGACTCTGACTTACTTCAAGGCAATTAATGTAAAAATGATGTAAAATTTATGTAAGATCGATGTGAATGTGAAATTTATGTACGCTGATGTAAAATATATGGCGCGTGACGTTAATTTTATGTAAAATTGCCGTACAAATTACATTAATTTTCTTACATTAATTTCACACAAACTTTACACTATTTCTATATCATTTTATTGCTTTTCGAAAGTTTGCATTTAGACATATACCCAGTATCTCTGCAATCGTCTGAAAACTGTATTATTCATGATTTTGGTGATGGTTTTATTCATTCCGGATCACATCTGATTGAGGCACATTTTAGAATCACCTTATAACACACCCACTTTTTATTAGCATTCAAAAATTTTTATTTTATCGATTTAAATGACAATTTGTGTTCATATTGTTATGATGGCAGAACAGAAATTGCAAATTTATTGTGTCCGTAATGCGAAAATCGCGATGACTTTTGTCTAAAAACAAGCAGACGCAGAATTGTTATTTACGTACTTGTTCTGGAGGGTTGATTTTAAGTAACTGTGCGAAACAGTTATGTATTGAATACAATTTTGATGCTGCAGAAGGTTCAGAAACGTAGAATAAGTAGTTCGAATTATAAATTTTTAATTAAAAATTTAATTGCAGCTACAAGTTTGAAACAAACTTTAATAATAAGTGCATGGTGTAGCTGAAAAAGCAGAAAAATTGTTTCGTTTTTTCCAAGAAGTAAGTTTTATTACGCGATATTTCTGCTTTTAGAATATACAATAACAACTAATGAAAAATATGTAAATGGCGTGCAATTTCACTTAATTAATTATTTGAAGTGTTGGTGACATTGGTGACTTTTGAAATTCTTCAAAATGTTGAACATACTGTAAGCGGAATTTAAAATCTGAAACGAGAAATTTTGAAAAAAATAAAAATTTCGCTATACGGTTAACGTTTGTGAATGTCTCCAGGTTAAGTGGGTACAACTTTAAGATCACCAACTCTTTAGGTTTCATCAGGAATTTCCGAATATGAAAATTTCTTTCTTAGTCGACTGACACCAACCCATCCATTCCGACTCGAAGAAGCGATAGGTCAATTTGTCGCTTTCCAATTTAATTTCGTTTCCGAAGTATGACACCATAAATATTTCAAGGATCATGATCGAATAAACCATCGTTTCAATCAAGTTTTGTCCTCTCAACTGGAAAATTTCAATATCATTCACAAGGTGAAAGCTGGAAAAGTTGTTGAGCTTCTCACAAACGACATACAACAAACTGAAAAACAGATGCACAAGCCACCAATTGCCAACTGAGACAAAAAAACTTCGGAAAGGAAAACATTCAAAAGTTCTGTTGACCTGGACAAAAATTAGAACTTTATTAATTTATTTTTCACGAAAAATGTGTACTACTTCAAATTTTGATTGTTTGAAATTGCTCCATCTAAATGTTCAAGAAAAAATTATCCTCATCTTTGTCCGTAACTTTTCTTTCCTTTACTCTGCTTGTTACTCTCATGTTTTTTTATTTTGTTTCCCAAAATTAAGTACCCTAAGCCTCAGTGAAACATTAAGTACCACATGAGAACTGAGGATGCCATTGCAGAGCCCACGAGAATTCCTTCCGCACAAAGAAAAGCGTAAGCCATCCAGAATGCTAGATCATCGTTGTCGTAATCCAATGGAAATCCAATTTTGAAAAACACCCCTCTCTCACTTCCTAGAAAGGGCATAACTACAACCGAGCTAAATATGCTGAAATATGAGAAACTGAGAAAAATCACAGCGAATTTCACAAAAATTTGCAACTTATTAGTAACAGCAGTGAAAGTGTAATGATCGTCAATGGAGTAAACGCAAATCCGATTGAGTAATCCCAGAAATTCCTTTTTCTTCCAAATCATTAGCAAAACTTTAACTTGCACAACGAAAGAGTTCAGAAACATTTCAAATAAAAATATTTTCTCATCCATGTTTTCGCTACCAACAGGGAAATAGGTACAAAACGCTTATTCTTCGTTCCCAGCCGGTTTCGTCATTTCCTCGACTCCACAATTTAGCTCCATAAAAAAACAATATTATTTGGTTTACAAGACTCTCAAGCTGAATTTTATACATTTTTATTTCCACCTATCCCGACTATTGCTACTTTGCTACAATTCGTTACAGGATCATTTCAACTGTATATAACGACAGGAACGGTCGTTTCGTCTCTTTTAATCTTTATTTACAATCTACGATAAATTGAGTGTGTTAGCTGAACAAAATAATTGGGCTGTATATAAGCCACATAGAATTTTCATTATTCACAACGTAGAATGACATCTTCACAAGGTCACTTCACTATCGATCTTCGTAGGTGCATAACGTGCAAAGAAGTTGTATAATGCCAAAGAAATTAAAACAGAACACAACTTTGGGACCCGTACGACATGCGGACAACTAAAGAGTTGCAGATTAACGTGCGTCTGGCTTAGCATTAACCGCACGACCCTAATAGACGAGGAATTAGAAACACAAAGTACAAATCCTTTAGCTCCATTACATTATGTGGAAATTCGTCAAAACTTGAATTGCATTCATGACTTTTTGAAAAGTAATAATAGTTATTTGTGTGTCTGTTTTTGACGACTGATTTTAGGCAATTTGTTGTAGCCCGAGCAGAGCGACTCAACGGCCACAGGAAAAAAGATAAAGTTTTGTTCCGTCACAAATGAGTATAAGCGTTCCTTATAACGGGGGGAATTTTCGGCAACAGAGCCAACTCTTCGCGACGACTGGTGGACATAAGACGGAACAAGTTGCGTCCAGTGTCAAGCATTGACCGTTCGACTAAGGGACCAGCGTAATGCCGTCAACGCGCTTACCATCAGTGCGGGATAAACCAGGCGGTTCCAATTGACTCCGAAGATGGACCGTATGAAGGGTACGCCAAATAATGTTGTTTAGCTCACGATGGCCGCTACTACAGCATGGTTAATATTCAACATCAAACCAAGCAGCGACGAGACTGAGTTAACAGATGAAAGGAATGCAGAAAGGCCAATAACAACTGTTCGTCTGATTCCGAGTCCTCCTAGATTAATGGGTAGAGATGAAAACAACCACAGGTCATCATTCATTTTGTTGTTGATGATACTTTCCAAACAAGATCTAATTTCTAAATATATCTTGGTCAAGTGGTGCTCGAAGAGCCAATTCGGGCAGGAGCGGAGTAGATATGTCAATTTTGGGATCGCGAAATAATGACGCAGCAAATAAAATGAGATATGACTATTTCTCAGAGATCTCAACCTCGTAAACATAAGCCGCAATTCACTAATTTTTTAAGCAAAGCACTGTTCGCCAGTTTCCAGTGTGATCGGAGCTCCCAGCAAAGCATTGGAACATTAATGCCTGGGGAAAGCACGTTGTAGCGATCGACAGTTTTCTGATCCATTTGTTTCTTATTTTTAAGGCTCGAAACAGGTCAAATTCAGGTCAGTCTTCATTTGTAATCCAGCTTCCTTTTATTGAAAGTATGAGCTACATCAGATGTTTCGACGGCCTCGTAATACATTATTTAACACTCTTGTTTGATTTTCGTACCTTTTGTTTCGAAATTACCATCACTAATTAATGCTAGATACTCAAAAACATGATCCTGACCTGACCTGATGACCTGAACATGTCTTATACCCTTCAATCACAGGATTCACTGAACTATATGAAAAAAACTACGAATCTATTCAAGACGAAAGTTAAGGAATGTTTAACAAGTCTGCGAAGGCCTCTGAGACGATTTTAGCTTCCGATTTGGGGAGGCTAGAGCATCTTGAAAGTGTGACCTGAATTGACCTGAATTTGACCTGTTTCAAGCCTTACTTATTTTCAAAGGAGAGCGGGAATAATTGGGAATTTTAATAGAGTGTTTTACTTCAAAATACATTTTGAACTTCGTCACACAAGTATCATGCCCGCAGCGGTAGCGGAGGGCGTGACGCAGTCCCCACACAAAAAAAAAACGTCCACAAACCCAAAAAACTCCATACAAAAACCTTTGGGACAAGACACGACGTATAGGCGAACTTTCAAATTATTTTTTAAAAAAACTACGTCGCAGCAGCTTTCCAACGAGCCCAGACTCATCCAAATCGGTTGAAAACGAGCCGAGATATCGCCAATCAGAGATAACCAATTTCCATATTATAATGGTAAAAATATGTTTGAAAATAATAAAAATTTTATTCCTGTGTTGTGTGTCTCTGTATCTATATACCTTTTTTTCTCGAGAACCGCCCGAGCGATTTCCTTAAAATTTTTAGGGAAGTTCAGTTTCGACCTCAAATGAAAAATTTCATATGCCGCTTTTCCGGGAATGTTCTGGAAAAGCCGTGGCATGTGGAAAAGCGGTCAATTTTGAGGGTTTTTTAGGTAATGCTCGGAGTGACAATAGCTAGAGAGTTGGTTTCTTCGTGAAAGTTATAGAGTTTGGTCAGAAGAATATTTTGGGATCTTAAGAAAATGGCTGCCAGCAGTAAAACAGGCGCCATCTTGAATTTTCCCAAGCAATAAATTAGGTTTTTTTGGTTTTCGAATTTTAGCTTCGGAATGACAATACTTAGAGAGTTGGTTTCTTCGAAAAAGTTACAGAGTTTGATCGGGAGAAATTTTTGGGATTTTCAGAAATCTTCCAAAGTGACGCCATCTTGGATTTTTGTTAGGTATAAATTATGCTTCTTTGGGTTTTCGAACTTTAGCTCCTGAATGCAGAGTTGGTTTCTTCTAGAAAGTTATAGAGTTTGGTCAGGAGAATTTTTTAGCATTTTAAGAAAATTGCTGTCAACTGTCAAAGTGGCACCATCTTGGATTTTCTGGTAAATTCTGAATAGGAATATCTAGACAGTTGGTTTCTTCAGGAAAGTTATATGAATCACGAGAAGAATTGGTGACACGAAGTGTTCCGAAAATAGCCGAAGGTGACACGAAGTGTTCCGAAGGTAGCCGAAGGTGATACGAAGTGTTCCGATGGTAGCCTGTGGTGTTGGAGAACATTTTTTTCCGGAAAGAAAATTTTTTTGGAGAAAATTTTTTTTTTGAGAAAATTTTTTTTGGAGAAAATTTTTTTTTTTAGAAAAATTTTTTTTGAAGAAAAATTTTTTCGGGAAAATTTTTTTGGGAGCAAAATTTTTTCGAGAAATTTTTAAGGGAAAATTTTTTGGAGAAACTTTTTTTGGAGCAAAATTTTTTCGGAGAAAATTTTTTTTGAGAAATTTTTTTGTGAAAATGTTTTTTGGAGAAAACTTTTTTTTTCTGAGAAAATATTTTTCGGAGGACAATTTTTTTTTCGAAAAATATTTTTTTTGGGGAAATTTTTTCAAAGACAATTTTTTTTTTCGGAGAAATTTTTTTTCTAAGAAAATTTTCTTTTCTGAGAAACTTTTTTTTCGGAGAAAAATTTTTTCAAAACATAGAAATTTTTTCACAAATGAAAACTTCCAAAACGACTAATATCACAACAAAAACCTCTTAAAATGTAGAGTGTGACGCAGTCCGTGAGTCTGCTTCCAAAATTAATGATATCGCTTGAGGTTACGCTGATAATACGCAGAAAATTGTTTGAATAGAACCTTGTGTTCAAAGTTTTAATTTCCTGAAAAAATTACAGCGCTTTTTTTAAAACAAAATTACATTGTGTTAATAAAAAAATTGCGCCACAAATGCTGGACCCAACGACGAAAAAAATTTTAACCGAGGTAGATAAAATTAAGGAGAGATACACAGTTTGAGTTTCTTTACAGATAACAGAGTGCTGATGAATATCTTATCTCAAATTCCTCGTGTTTTTTTTTTTTTTTATTAAAGATGCTTTTTGTTCAAATTAACGGTTCTACAAATAAAATATTTGGTCGAGTTTCATGGTGGGAGCAAGTGTTCCCAGCATGGAAGATGCGTTCGCGCGTTGAATTGCCAATGAAATTCGCTGTATGAGATAAGTGTGAGAGCGATTGTCGCCTGTTATGTCGATAAGCATTGGACCGATTTTGTTGATTAATTGGGTTGCTTCGGTGGACCAGCACCCTAAAGTTTCGACGGCGAAAGCGTTAAAGATGTAATGATTAACTCGCTATATTTCGAGTGTTTGAAGTTCGAGGCCAATTCTGCTATTCTTCTTGCTTGTTTCGATGAGGTTCTCACGTGGCTATCTGCCAATGTGTCCCTACATGTGGCGTCCCAAACAAGATGCTGGCCCCGGGACCATGGAACTAGCGTTAAGCCGTCTGGTATCTTGCCGTCGTTGCGGAAAAGTCCCGGGGGTTCCAAAGTTGAGGGGAAGTTTATGGAATTCAAAGCCTGCTGTAGAACTTTGTTCAATTCGGTGTGTCTGGAAATGCGTCCAGCGCTTTTCTGGCAACTTAGCCCATGGCTACCAAGTTCATTAACGAATGTTCCGCATGGGCAGATGTGCGGACGACAAATCGGCGCGCCGAGGCGTAAGGCGATGCAAGTTCTAAAGGTGTTGTTGTCTAACGCTGTGCCAACATTCTTTGAAGGGTACGCCACCAGCCATGCGTTTGATTCGCTGCACTGTAGTGCTTTAAATCTGGCGATGTCATGTAATTCCGTAAAGGTTACATTTTCGTTGATGATGCGAGAGACGTTGATTGTGTCCCAGTTCTTTTGTCGATTTGGTGATGTAGGAATGGTATTTTTCAGTGCGTTCCATGACTCGAGTGCATCATTCATGTTACCGCTAAATAAATCGTCTGAAGGATTGGTGATTTGAGAGACGATATTCAGGGCGCCATGAAGTGAACTGATGTATGCTGGCAGTGCAATGTCATTTAAACGACGAATTCCAAGACCACCGACAGCCGTGGGTAAAGTTGCTTGAATCCAAATTTTGTCTTTAAGGTCGATGTTTAAAACTTTCTCCAATGTGTCTTTAAGTATTTTGTCGTATGAGTCAGTGAAGTTTTTAGATTTCCATGCCGGGCTAGACCGAATGAGATAGTTGAACTTCGGGATGGCGTAACAATTCTTCAACAGGAAAAAGGCTGAGTGTGCATGCAGGTTTTCCAACCGCCTAAACATTGTTTTTGCCTTTTCCAATATTGGACGGGCCAAGTTATCAAAACCGCTGTCGAGGATCGGAGCTCCAAGTATGTTAAAGTTTTCTGGGGTGACTACACGGATACCGGGTGCTAGCGAATTGAATTTCTGTAAGATTTCTTCGTTTAGAACTCCGGAGTGGAAAAATAGCTCACACTTTGACGGGTTGATTTTCAATCCAATATCGTTGGAGAGGTTTATTAGATTTGCAAAGTCATTCAGAACTACGTCTGGTGAGTCGCTGATTGTACCATCGTCCTGGTACCAAACATTTAATTCGGATTTGATGACGTCGATTATGTGCTGGATCGCTAGTGGAAACAGGAAAGCAGCTGCCGGGTCTCCTTGCTGGGCCCCTACAGCAGACGGGATTGCATTCGAGTGTTTTTAAATAATCAAAAAACAATATGATGGCAATATTTTATTGTTCAGGAGTGCATGAAATATAGCCTCTGTGGTATCCACTCTGCAGTATAGAAACATCGTCATCGTTAGAGAATTTTCTATCCATGAACAATACGAGTCATCATACGGTGGGTAGCAAGTACTTGGTTTCCTTGTCGCGTGGCTGTAAATTAGCCGAATAATTAGACCGATCAAAGTGGAAGTACCTTTGGACTTATGCCAACCATCCCATGTTTTTACTCACCAAACAAAGTGTTGAGATAGCCAAACCAATCCCAACAAGCAGCTGGATTAACAGCAACAGCAGCAATTTGAGGGAACAATACAATGATGTTGTTTACTTCAGCTACTTCCATAAAACCAGCTCTTGTTGCGAATGTATTTCCAATGTTTCCACTGCAATTGGCAAAAAATCGTGTGATTCAACGGAACTTTCAGTAATTGAAAACATTTGATCGTTCTTGAGACTACAAGTTTCAGTAGACGAGAGACAACGATCTCAAATGCTTGACATCCAATTCACCTGCTTTGCATACATCCATGGAATGATATATGAAGGCGACATCGGGCTCCACCACGACATGCCGTTGGAACGTAAACAAATCCGTTTCTGCTCATACTCGATAAACTTGGATCAAGAGCAAAAAATTCAGCTTGATCGAAGTTGAGGAGATTACCTAAATTTCCTGCATTGTCAGCTGGTGATGTCAATCCACCATACAAGAAATTCAACAAATTAAATGCTCCTCTGTAGCCGCAATTGTTCATAAAAGCATTATTTGCTGAAGATGCACTACATGGTGCACCAAAGTTGTGTGTTGGCTGAAAATTTAACGCTCGACGTACGGAAAGGAAGTGAATAAGATTCAAAAATTATTTTCCTCACCCAACCATGTTCGGCCGGAATCGAAAATTCAGTTTGAATATTGGCGCCATAATGAGCGTACATACTTTGCACGTTGCGACCAGAGGCTTTCAAAATTATACAAAGAAAATTTTTTTTGAGAGTCTCTATAGAAACAAACTCACTTCTTACGTGGAAGAATTGTAGAATCCTGCGTACCATGGAAAATGAAAACTCTATCACCTTGTATGTTTGCGACTGGATCAATTAGGTTACTTGTAGCTAGTCCGTTCGTTTGCGTGATAAGAAAATTTACATTTACTGAACTGGGGTTCGACATACACAAATTTGCTGCTGCTAGACCACCTATGCCACAATAATTTGGAACTGAAAATATTGGCAATTTTATAACACACTGCGCCAATAAGTCCAAGTACAATGATACCTCCAGCTACAATTCCAGCACCAGCGATTTGAGTTGAATGCGCGAAATGAAATTGTGTGGCCATTGCTGCACCTGAAGATATGCCGGAAACTGTTATAGTTGAAGGGTCTACATTGTAGTGCTCTAAATGAAAAAAATAATAAGAAGAAAATTGTATGATCTTCTATTAGTAGATCAAGTTACGTAATCTCTGGGACGTTGCGTGGTCCAATAATAGAAAAATCGCCAAGAATCCGATAATTTTCCTCATTTTCTAAAGCAGTGATTAAAGTCCAAAAAGATGCAAACCGCAAATTGAACTGAAGTGATTGCGAAAAGAGTATTGGCATTTGCTGTAAGAAGCGATAAGATATTCCATCCAAAGTGGCGCGATTAGATACGCTACAATTTAACAAAATACAGAAAGCTACAAAACAAAATGTTGTGCGCTAACTTGAAGCGAGCTCAATCAGGGAAAGGTTACAGGGTAGCTCACCAGACTCACCATTAAAAGTACGAAGCCGCTTTTTTAAAGCCAAAATGCGTTTTACATAGGATAGCACAGGTCCGTAGCTAGGAGGTGCTTCGCCCCTTCCACTCCCCTGATGAAATATGCGCCATTCCAACAACTGATCTCGTTCCTTCTCAGAATTAATTGGATATCACAACTCTGCACCTGATAAGAGGTTTCGAGGCTGAAAATAAGAAAACGAAAAAATTTTCGTCTGGCACTCAAGTGTATACCACGATTTATTTGATTTATTGATTTATTTTGCCCTTAAACCCGGCGAAATTTGAAGCCTTCTTTGTAAATTCTCATCCACACCTCAATGAACAAATGCTAGATGAACTGAACAAGTTGCTGCCAGGTATCAAGGTCAAACGTCGTGGTATGCAATAGACTGCTTTTCGAAAAATTTCGTATCATCGTACGGGTCTAAAAATGTTGTCTCACGAAAAATTTTAATGTTCAATTAAGGAACAGTTAACTTATGTTGAGATCTGTCAACGTACTGAAAATAGTCCAAGCAGCAAAAATGAATTGCACTAAAGTCGAGTGTTTCACAAATTTACCTCAACATTTTCTCGTTTGCGTTACTGTACACAAAGCGAAAGATTTGCAAATTCTAAACGCCAACACCTACGTAAGGGTAACGTTGGAAAAGAAGACGAAACAAACAGTAACTTACAAAAATTCGGACTGTCCATTTTTTAATGAATACTTTGTGTTCGAATTTTGCTGTAGCTTGACCGAATTATTACGCATGAATGTTTCATTGGTACTGTTCAATAAAACAGGTTGCACTAAGAAAGATGTTCGACTTGGAGAAATTGTCGTCGATTTGAATATGGTGTGGAATTTGGAAAGTAAGTTTTATGTCATTTCCATAATTTCTCACTAACTACTTAGCACATCTGTTATACATTAGGGTAGGTCGATTTTCATATTTTTTTTCCGCCAAGTGGGACCTGGGTGCCACAATTACTTTTCCCCATAGAATCTCATTGGTAAGCTCGAAAAAAGTTTTTCGTCAAAAATAAGCTTGCGGGGCCTTTTCTAGTGAAAATTTGCGACTTTTTCGACATGGTCCTATTAACACCTTCGCCAAGTCCACCAAAAGAAGCTGATCATCATGGTTCTTAATTTTTCCAGATTCTGCACTCTATTGTGCACTAAATTGAATTTGTGAACAATTGAAAAAAGTTTGATGGCTTTTTTTGTGGTGGCTTCAAACTTACCACTTGGCGGAAAAACCCCCGAAAATCGACCTACCCTATTATACATAAATTACTGAAATTTCAGATCATTCGTTTCACAAAAAGTGGGGTGTTTTAGAAAAGAATTATCTGCAGCAAAGTAACGTTGATAGTCCATCGTACCTTCAATTCGATCTTGCTATTATATCCAAGGATGCCATCCCAAAACCTGCGGTTTTTCAAATTCGAGACTACGACGACGTTGAGTGGTCAGTATTAACAAAATTAATAATTTTATTTTGAAAAAAATATCGAATATGATCAGCAATTTGTTGCAACCACTGACAACGACAGATGTGTACCACAAGGTGAAATATGTCGTAAACATTTATAGAGGGGCTGATTTCGTTCGATCGGGTAATTATTCGGTTCAAGTGAGTTTCGCCGCCAACGTGGTATGGTCCATTTGTTTTATGAAAATGGTAAAAATGAGTCTCTTACCGTCAAATATTTTCAGCTTCGAACGAAAAACGTTCGAAATACTAAAACACCAGAATGGAACGAACAATTCTGTTTTCCTGGAAATTATCCGTCTCTCTGCCAAACGATAATTGTTCAAGTTATGAACGTTGACATTTTAACATCGAG
The DNA here is from genome assembly GCA_029228625.1 of Pseudolycoriella hygida. NCBI lineage: Eukaryota > Metazoa > Arthropoda > Insecta > Diptera > Sciaridae > Pseudolycoriella > Pseudolycoriella hygida. The sequence continues at coordinate 3,747,289 of CM055404.1, read as the reverse complement.
TTGTTACGCTTCGACTGAAATTTATTTGGATGAAATTTGTGACGATGGTTTTGGATTAGGTTTGTTAATTGAAATTTTGCACATTACTGTTTACAGACTTCATACAGAATTCATGTTTAGACCCGTACGAAGAACGTAGGCTTCGAAAAGGGGTCTATTGCGTTCACCATGACGTTTGCAACCAGTCAAATATCGATCCAGGAGTCAGTTACTTTTTCGCTTTGGGATCTAAATATGTCAAATCTGCAAACAAAATTTTTGTCCGTATGTCAAGTAAAACTCAACCGATTTTCAAAAACTTTTTTCCCTGAAAGATGATCGAAAAATCTTTTATGGGATTTAATCTGGCCACCGTCGTTCCAAGCACCTAGGATCGTTTAAGTAGTTTTTGGTCTTTAGTACATAACTCGAGTAAATCCTTTCCGATTTTCATAAACTTTTTTTTGTTTGCAAGGTCTGGGCATGCCCTCATGATTTGAGCCTTTTTATTCAGCCAGGGCCCTAAAACTGAGTCTCTACCGAGGTCTCTACTAGAGCCTAACGTGTTTTTTCTATATAAATCGGGAAAATCTTATTCAATTTTCAAAATCTTTCTTTTTCCCGACAGTACTCAGACTCGATTATACATTGAAACAAAAAAGTAACCAACTCCCGGGTCGAAATTCGGCTGGTTACAAACGTCATGGTAAATGTAGTAGACCCCTTTTCGAAGAACTTCGCATCTTGCGCGTGCAGTTGTAAACCTTGCGTTCGGCTCGAATATGCAAACTCTGCACTTGTCGAAATAACAGTTTCCAAAGCTCGTTACCCAAAAATCCCGTGGGAGGACTTCTTTTCTTTTGTTGACGTTCTTATTTTCCCGTGTGGTTAAACTTGGTAAAAAATGTAAATGGCAAAATAAAATTGTTTTTAAGAATTTTTGAGGAAATCGGAAAGTTGTTTGTTTGAATGTGGTCAAATTGTCATGCATTACTTAAGTCCAACTTATTCCAAAACCTGTACAGTAAAGGCATAAATTCCGAAAGGACTGAAACGTATAAGAAGCTATTTATTAATTCTGAATTTTTTATGTTGATAATGATCACAATTTATTTCACAGTAAGCTATCCGTCTATTGGACCGACACATTTGCAGTTGTACGATCTAACGAACAAAAATATGTACTTCGGTCGGCTTCTTTTATCAGTCGAAACAGATCCGGTTGACTTTAACATACCAAAAAAGCCAAAGATCAATTCCATTCCTCCTCTTCTCGAGGTAAGTTTGAACCCCAAACTGTTGAATTTTATTGGAATAAATGCAATGAAAAATAGATGGAATATTGGACCACGGAAGTGTTTGATGTTCGAGTTATTGTGTACAGTGTGTCACGTTGTCTATTATCGGGTAGCAAACTGAAAATACAGTTTCATTTGGGAGCACACAGTTCGAACATTGTGGAATATCCACTGTGCGAGTACAGCAAGGGTTCAAAAAGTTTTTTCACTGCAACGCCAACTTCATATCAGTTAATGTGTGGTAGTGTGCAGATGCCAGACAATCGATTGAAATTTCAAATTCAATTTTCTTTGGATTCAATATTAGGTGAAATGGTAAACTTTATATATTCGCTTTTAATTTTTTTTTTATGAGCAATAAATTACAGAAATTGCAAGTGAAGCGTTTCAAACTTTGGACTCTGTCTCATCCACCAGCTAAGAAAGAGCAAATTGCATTTGCTAAGAAAATAATTAACGATATCACGGAAGCAAGTAGAAGTTTCTGCGGAAATTTATATTTTAAAATATTTAAAAGACTCACTCAATGGGATAAAAATCGCCTGGCATTTTTGCAAGTTTTCATTGTGAGTTTCTTTACTTTACGTTTATTCACGCCATAATTCGAATCGTCTGTCCACTCTGGACAAGACAAGAGCAAGGATCTCTACGATTTCGTACGTGGGTGGAGGGGGGTGTCAAAAACTCGAATTTTGTATGTATGTAATTTATGGATATAAGTTTGCCTCTAGATTTTTTTTTACCGGAAAATCAATAGGGGGCATGCTCTCCTCGCTATTTGGAGAGAGGCGGCCACTGATTCGTCATATCTAGACGATATTTCATGCATCCCCCTCACTCCCGCCTCGGTCCCATGTTACAATAAAATGTCTTGTAGTAAACATATAGGACCTTTGTACTTCGTACGGGTCCAACAATGGGGAGATTGGAAAAACCTACTTATAGGAAAATTTTTAACTAAAAATGACTTATAAAAAGGTAATGCTCAAAAGACGCAACTTAAAAAATTAGAATTTGGTATATGGGATAAACACCTCATCTTGGGTGAAGACATTGTTATTTGTTTTAATTTTCAGAAAGAGATTTTTATGAAATTAGAAACATTGAAAGAATGCTTGGATTGTGAAAATGAAGCGTCAAAAAATTTAGATGATTTTGAGAACATTATTCAAAAATTGATTGTTGATATTTCGAACATCGTAGCCAACAGCCTACAAGATAAATGGCCAGATTTGATAGTCGAAATGTATGCTAACAATGACACCATTTATTATCGGTCTGACTCAAGGACTTACTGTTTCTCACAGAACAAGGCTAGCATTGGAAAATATTGCGGTAAGCGGCATGATGTCATCTTGAAGGTAACACTTTCAATCGTTAAATCCCAATGACGAGTAACAATGAAATTTCTTATTTGCAAGCCTATTGGTTGCTCACATACTTGCATGTACTGTGGTTGTTACTCAGGATCGGCAAACTTAAGTGTTTGGATAGGAACCAGTAAAGACAAAACCAATGCATTGCCCGATGACTGTGTAGAAACAGAAAGTGGCCTAGTGTCCACAGCTGATTCAATTTTCAAATGTAATGTCTACATACATCAAGCTAAAATTCGTCCTGGGTCTGATCAAAGTGGACTGGCCGACGTACGAGTAATTGCGACTCTAAAAGATACGCAAGGATCTACAGCACTTATTCACAACTCTTTATCGCCTCTGTGGAATGAAGTGATTACATTTAATTGCATCAAAATGGTGGGAAACGCAACGTCGTATCTCGATGACCCAGCAATGATTTTTTTGGATGTTTATGATTTCGACGGGAAAAAGGTAATTAAATTGAAAAGCATAACCAGATAAAATTTTGAACCATTTTACGAAAATCATTCCAAAACGTATAATCACAAATTGTGTAAGTTAATTTCTTTTTCATGGAATATAATTGTAGGAAAGAATTGTAATGAATAAATATATTTCCTAAAAAGTAGGAGTGGCAACGTAATCAATTAAACGCTTCGAGTTACACCTAAAAACTAAATACGTTATACTTAAATTATTTGAAATAGACAAATTTATATGTTAGCTGCATAAATCGATGAAATTGTTTGACACGTTTAAAGACATGTTATAGAGAGCTTTTAAATGGCATGTTACAATGTATGTACAAGAGCTTTAAAATTTGGCAGCTGGGGTACAATAAAAATACTATGACTCCGGTTTCTATACATGTGATGAAAACAACTAAGTTTCATATACGTTCGATTGGCATGGGGTTGGCTTTTTCATATAATTCCAATCCCTTTTTTATGATGCTCACGCCGGTCAAATTATAAGTTAAATTTTATAATCGCAATTTTATTGTCGCTGTTGAACGAAAAGCTCATTGTAATGAAAAAAAAAAAATTAGTACCATTTTTTGAGTATCCCCCGGAAATAATTTTTTTCGGACAAGCTTCTGATTTGTCGTACGAATTTATAATACAAATCCGAAACTTGTCGGTTTTCACTTTTCCGTTACTGTACGGAAAATTTAAGGTGAAGTGTCTTTTCACTCATCAAAATTGGTTCAGTTGACCCGGATACATGAATTTTTTAAGTTTCCGTTTTTCCATAAAAATGAGTAAAAATTGAGTATTTTTAGTTGATCGATTTCAGATCATTACTTTAGTCACTCAGTCATTTCTATCACTCAATAACTCTAAAACTATAGAAGTTAGAAAGTTGCTTGAAAAACCAAAGTTGAAGAGAATTCAATTTTAGTGAACAGATTTATTTTTCATGGTTTTTTGAAAAATTTACAAATCCTAAAATAGACCACTATGAGAATCGGAGGGCTGTAGGTGAGGCGTCCTAGGTTTTTTGGGACAAACGCGGATTTCTCTAGCACTTTTCAACTTCAGGTTTTTTTTATATTTGGATCCTTATGAAGTACAAAGGTCCTATACGTTTAGTACAAATAATTTGTTTTGACATTGGGTAGATCGAGGCGGCAGTTGGTTCCGTCCGTCTCCACTTTTTTTTCCTAACGACTCAATCGATCACTCTTTTCCTTCAATCGATCACACCTAACATTTTATTCTCTACAACTTTGCTTTTGACAGTAAATTCCGATATTGCATAGTTAAGCAAATATAGACGAAAAACCATCTGATTTCATATATGGCCAAGAAACTCAATTTCGCCTATTCCATTGGTCCGTGCCCACACCACTGACCCGATTTCCACAAAAATTCTAGGGAAAAGGGGGGGGGGTCTGGCCAAGTGTAACACGACATGTTGAAGGTATATAAAAATATGAGGCAATGGGGTGGGGGGAGGGGGGAGAGTGAAGATTGACCTAAACGATCACTTATATTCATTCAAGTATTTTCAGTAGACTTTCTATGGGGGACAAAGAACAAAAATCGTCTCCTTCACCCTCAAAAATCCGTTTACGTCAAAAAACAGGCCAAATTTATGTACTTTCGATAATACAGCTAAATTTGTTAAAAAAATTAGATGCTTTTCAGAGTTCAAACTGATATTCGACTGCAGTCACTTGAATAATAGTATATTATGCACCGCTGTCCAGGATGCTCTATTTTGACGATTTGGAGGTTATTTCCCGAGCCGAAAGCGTGGGAAATAATCCAAATCGTCAAAATAAACCATCCTGGACAGCGGTGCATATATAGTTTTATTGCATACACGTTGAGTAAGCCATGCATTAAACACTCCTGTATATAAAGACTAAGTCGTACATTATTGTGAAAATTATTGTTCTAGATGAATAATTTTTTATTATAGTTCTAGATGCATAATTTTTTTATTTGAGGAACAAATAAAGAAAAAAAACACATGCCTCTGCGAGTCTCGAACCGACGACAAGCGGTTCACTAGTCAAGCATTTATTCCACCGATCCACTTCTGCTTGTATACATTTTCAATTTAATTTCGTAATGTAGCGTTTGTTCATGGTTGTGTTATATATAAAAAAATCGCGACTGAAAAACGCTTGCTATGTTTTGCCATATTGAGTGAACATTTATAAAGCCAAGAATGGAATTTAGTTTATTTTATTTAAATAATTTGAAGTAAAAATACGCAACATAAATTAACATCAAGTTTGCTGTTTGCCGTTTTGCTCATGCACTTAAATGTGCTCTCGCGATATACGATCAAATTAATTTAGTATTTACTTAGTCGTGTAATACTAGCATCATGCGTATTGTGCCGCCTTTACTCATGTATATGTTTAGTATATAGGATCAATGGCAATGTGCGACAAACGTGCATTTATCAATGGAAATAAAATGTAATGTGAATTGAAGGAGGAATAATTAGTTGAACTGAAATTTAAAAAGACACAAAGGGGATGTAGTTTTGTGAGAAATAATTTGCGTATGCGATAAACGATAAGTAAAAAAAAAATTAGTCAGCCGTAATTGAATCCACGATTGTGAAATAAAAAAACTATTAACAGAGCTACACCCTAACAAACACGGCCGTTTTGCTTACAGATTAAGAGGTGTTTTCGTTTATTCAATAAAATATCGTATTGTCTTGTATGCCAGAGTCTCGCATTATTGATATATATTTATTGTATAAAACTCGCTCACTACGTTCGCTCGTTATATACAATAAATACATATCAATAATGCTCGACTTAGGCATACAAGACAATAAAATACTATTATCTATCGAGAGCAATATATCGAGTTAAACATTTTTGCCCTAGGGAATTAAGTACGAGATTATTGCTCTAGATAGATAAATCTATATTATGTATTACTTATCATCAAAATGCGCTATTATTCATATTGGCAAAGAATTGTACAGGTCTGCGTGTCCAGCGTTATTTCTAAGAGTCGATTTGAATAAATGGGCCATTCCATTGAAAAGTTGGAAAATGTGTTACGAGGGAACCGTCTTCTGGCTAAGGATGCAAAGGTTGGACTTCTTTCGCATGAAGGAGTTGTACATTGAACCTATAGAGGAATTTTCTTCATACGACACAAATCTCGTCTGTGCATGGTTTAGCAAGAACACATGGTTCCAACCTACCAATGGAATCGCCCAAATGTATTTTTCCCTATGAAAATAATAATTATTTCTTTTGGATGCATTACGCTGTTTTGATTACAATTTTCTTGCCTAGACCATGAAAGAAAAGTAAAACAAAATATACCATTAGCATGGGGATAGAAACGTGCTGTGAGAGAAGACTTATTTCTGAGTAAATTGTAATATGCAACGTGCCACAAATTTTATAGAATAGCAAAATACAGGAAAAATTAATCTCTCTACCATAAAGTGCTCTTTATCGTATTGTCAACGAACTTTTTAGAGTCAGGTATTATATAAAATTGCGTAATGCGTATGCTCTAAGAACCGGAACTCATTATTTCGATTTTCGGAAGGGGAAATTATCCTTCCGTGACCTGAATGAAGTATCTCCTAATAGTTCTTGTTGTGTCAGTAATAATTGTATACCTCTCACCTGTAAAGTACACTTCATAAACAATGTTTATAACCATCCGAAACTATCTCGGGGTACAAAAATCTACAAGTGTACAAAGCTAAAAAATGTCCGTCAGTCTGTCCGATCAAATTTTGACCTATTTTCAATTTTTTTTCTCCTGGTTGGAAATGGAATTAGAAAGGTTGCGGGATTGAAAGAAACATTACATGGGGGTTGTGATGGTATTATTTTGGGCAGTTTCCAATGATAAAAATTTCTCAGTCCTAAGTTATGTCCATAAAGTTGTTACCGAGCTTCACCTTGTTCCCAGAACCTTTCTGAACTTCTCGTTCTATATATAGTTTTTATGTCAATTTTAGAAACAGACGAAGGAACTTATCTGCACAGCAATTTTAAGACCTGAAACAAAACCATTGAATACAGCCGAAGCAAATGTTCTCAATTTACCAAAATCCGAGAGTGAATATCCGGAACAAATTGATTCAGTGCATGAAAAACATCGGACTAACCCATTAAAGCCCTTCATTGATCGTATAGAAAAGAAAAAATTACAAAAATTACCCGATTTTTGTGAGACGATTTTTCCCATTCCTTTACAATGGATTGAAGCTGTCAGAGAAGGTATAGTTTGTGCTGAGATTCTTTGTTCAGCTGAATTGATTGAGGTAAATTGCCGATAAAAAGAAATTTGATGTTTAACTGTGGGAGCAGCTTGCAGGCAAAGTTTTTCTAACAGAACAAGTTGCGAATAATGTCGGCATACCTCAAGAAATACGCCCAACTGGTGCATACTACAAGTAAGTAATAGTACATTACGTATGTGCTCCCCTTCGGGTCGGGCCGTAACCTTCCCACTCGTCAAAATAAAAATTTTGAAGCACTTACGTACGGTTTTTTACGTGTTGAAGCAATGTAAATGCGAAGCGAAGCGAATGTAAAATCGCATATACATGTAAAAATAGTTAATTATGCAACTGTAAGTAAATTTTGTTTAGCTCTAGATGTGTAATTATGTCTAGAGGCCGCAGGCCGAGAGTCACAATACACATCGTGAGCCTTAGATATAACTTTTATTTGTACTGAGAGGCATACAACGTTTCAAGCAACAGAGAAATCGAAAGTTTAAATTTTCACACTTTGACACCGAGTTTCACAAAACCAACTTGTTGAATGTATACAAAGCAAAATGAAGTTTTAATTTCTTTTGTAAATTTTAGTTTTACACTCTTTTTACACCCGTACGAAAAGCGAAGCTCTTTAAGAAGGGGTCTACTGCGCTCACAACGACATTTGTAACCAGTTGGTTTGAAGGGGGAGTAGGAGGGGAGCACCTATCATTACTCGAGTAAAACTTTAAAAGTTTTTAAAATCTCTTTTTCTGAAAGATAATCAAAAAGTTATGATATTATAGAATTTAGGCAAAATCAGTCAAGAACTTTAGAAGTTACGGTTGAAAAACTGGTCGAAAATATGGTCTTTTGAAGGCTGGTGTAACATATCGACTTATATATCTGCGAAATTAGAACGGAAAGCGCTCTACAGAAAGATGTAAACCTCATAAAATCACGAAAATAAATTAAGTACAAGTCGCTTGAGTGGGTCGTGCTGTAGGGTCCTCAGTGTGAGCCCAACTCACGCTACGCTACCAGAGACGATATTTGGTGGTTTTTCGTGAACATTCCTTTAATGATGGAGTTTTTTGTGATGTGTTGCAGAGAAAAAAGGCGAATTTGTTTGTCAACGCAAGAATGAGTCTGATGCCTTTCATAAGGGCCGCAGGTCTGTCCTAAGCTCAGCACCACCTCGAAACATTTTTTTTTGCTATGATTTGGAGTAAATTAATATGTCAGAGACCTCTCCTAAGTGCTCTAGGTCGGTTTCAAAATCGGCGTATTTTTTAAAATATTGTTTAAAAATTTTTTTTGTAAACCATTTTTTAGTTTTTGTGGGTTCCGTGGATATTTGGACAGGTTTTTACACCGTTGCTTCAGACAGGTTTTTCAATATTGCCCTTTCGGCAATTTCCAGTCACAACAAAAACCTCTTAAAAGGTAAAGTGTGACGCAGTCCGAAAGTCCGCTTCCAAAATTAATGATATCGCTTGAGGTGACGCTGTCGCTGATAATACGCAGAAGTTTGTTTGAATGGAATCTTGTGTTCAAAGTTTAAATTTCCTGAAAAAATTACAGCGCTTTTTTTAAAACAAAATTACGTTGTGTTAAAAAAATTGCGTCACAAATGCCTCGATTTTGACCAACTTCCGCGCCTCGACGACCCCACTTTCTATTCATGAAAATGATGCCCAAACCAATATCTATCGATTCCGACGAAAATTTTTGGAGAAAACTTTCGCCTCGATTTTGACCAACTTCCGCGCCTCGGCAAACCCACTTTCTTTTCATCAAAAAAATTCTCCTCACCAATCTCTATAAGTTTCCCGAAGAAATCAACTGTCTAGCTATTTTAATTTAGAAGACAGCAAAAAATTCAAGATGGCGTCACTTTGACAGCTGGCAGCCATTTTCTAGTGATACCAAAAAATTCTCCTGATGAATCTCCATAACTTTCTAGAAGAAACCATCTCTCTAAGTAGTGTCATTCCGGAGCTAAAATTCTAAAACTGAAAAAGCATAAACGAAAATCCAAGATGGCCCCACTATGACAGCTGGCAGCCATTTTCTAATGATACCAAAAAATTCTCCTGATGAGACTCTATAACTTTCTACAAGAAACCATCTCTCTAAGTAGTGTCATTCCGGAGCTAAAATTCGAAAACCGAAAAAGCATAAACGAAAATCCAAGATGGCGCCACTATGACAGCTGGCAGCCATTTTCTAATGATACCAAAAAATTCTCCTGATGAAACTCTATAACTTTCTAGAAGAAATAACTCTCTAAGTGTTATTCAGGAGCTAAAATTCACCAAACCCAAAGAAGCATTAATTATACCTAACAAAAATCCACGATGGCGTCAACTTTGGCAGATCTGAAATTAAAAAATCCAAAAAAATTTCTCCTGAATCAAACACCTTAAACTTTCCCGAAGAAGAAGGGAAGAAACGCCGAAGAAGAAAGAAACAACTCTCTAAGGCATTGTCAGTCCGAAGCTAAAACTTCGAAAACCAAAAAAAAAAACCCCAATTGAGTGCTTAGGGGGGGAAAATTCAAAGAGATGGCCGCCGGGTGGATGCTGGCAGAATTTTTCTTACGATCCCAAAAAATTTCCGACCACCAAAACGCTATAACTTTCCCGAAGAAGAAAGAAGAAACCAACTCTCTAGCTATTGTCACTCCGGAGCTAAAATTCGAAAACTCCGAGCATTACCTAAAAAACCCTCAAAATTGACCACTTTTCCACATGCCACGGCTTTTCCAGAATTTTCTCGGAAAAGCGGCATATGAAATTTTTCATTTGGGACCGAGACTTGCAATCCCTGAAAATTTCAGGAAGATCGGCTGTCTAGTTCTCGAGATCGAAAATTATTAATAGATAGATAGATAGATAGATAGATAGTTAGATAGATAGATAGATAGAAACCGACAGATCAGAAAAAAAGTTTCCGTAATGATAAGAACAATAGAAAAATTATTTCTCCATACAAAAGTGTCATTTTCAAACCTCGATATCTCAGCCAATTTTCAACCGATTTTGATGAGTGAGGGCTTGTTTGAAAACTGCTGCAACGTAGTTTTTTTTTAAATAATTTGGAGGGGGAGGGGGGCGAGGGGAAAAAACTCAAAAGTTCGCCTATATATGGCTTCTTGTCCCAAAGGTTTTTGTATGGAGTTGTTTGGGTTTGTGGACGTTTTTTCTGGGGTGTGGGGAATGCGTCACGCCCTCCGCTACCGCTGCGGGCATGATTGTCCCAAAGGTTTTTGTATGGAGTTGTTTGGGTTTGTGGACGTTTTTTTTTGGGGTGTGGGGACTGCGTCACGCCCTCCGCTACCGCTGCGGGCATGATTCAATTTAATATGAACGTAATTGCAAGTAAGAGAGTGTTCATAAATGACGTCTGCATTTGAGGGAAGGGAGGAGGTGCACGGAAAACAGACGATAACAGACAAGGGGGTGAGGAGTGTTTAAAAAAACCAAAAAATGCTGACGTCATGAACACTCCCTTAAGGCAATATTAACTTAAATACGTTCAAGTGATTTTGCAATTCTGTTCGCCACATCTTTTCTGATGTGTACGGGTCCCTTACAGATAATAATTACTTTCTTCGATTCACTTTTCTAATAATTCTCTGAGTTACATACATTTTTAAGGAGGTCAAGGTATTTCCGCTTTGGGATTTTATTTTATTTATCGAATCCAATTACGCTAGCTCTAGTCTTATGCAACAATAACATTGCTGTAATTTCATGTGATTGCAAAAATATATTCAGGTAATAAGTTCGCTTTCCCCATCCTGTTTTTAAAATCAATTTCTTTACTTAGTCACGAACGCTTTCATCAATGGATTTGGATATAAGTGTGCAGATTATGTGTGCAGGTGCAAGTTATATATGCAGGTTATACAGGGCTTTTCATAAGAAAGGCCCCTTATGTATATTTTGTTTCTCGGCCTCGAGGACGGCCATTTCGGGACCAATCGAATTGATTGCACCCCAGAAGAACGCAATGTTCTTCTTGATGTTATTTGTTGTAGAACAGAGATTCATCCGTCATCTGTTGAGCAGCGCGTCGACCACGTTTCTAGTCACCGTTGTCGTCGATGTCCACACCAACATCGTAAACTGCGCCCAGTCGGCGATTTCTGATGTCTTCAGCATTCTCAGGCACGGTTGTCTTGGATGTTACGATGGATGCGCTGGTCGGCCGATGAAATGCCGCATTCTTTGAAATGTTCATGCCAACGTATTTGCCATAGATGGAAAGTCCAAAATATAAGATATTTCGTGAGGCGTTGGTGTCACGGTTCAACCACAGCTTGTCTTTGGTTTTGGTGGTATTTTGAGCGTATGTTATGGACTGTAGCTCTTTGCGGTGTTGTCGGCGGAGTTTGTCTGCATCTGTCCAACGGTCGATCCTGTTCATTTTCACTCTTTCAGCCCTTTGGTTTTGGGTGGGTTTCGGATAGTCCATTGCGATCTGCAACATTTCGGTGCGAATTTGCCGTTTTTTTCGGTACGTCGATACCAAATTTGCTAACACGGAATCGTCGGCTGGCTTGCAATTATTGCATAATTTAAGCCTGTCCTTCGACGACTCAACATTGTTTAAGTCCTTATAGCATCGACTGCATTTTTTTGTGGAGCAATATTCACCTATTTTCGCATCCACCGAGGTGTTTGGAATTTGTTTTATGAATGGAACAATTTGTTTTGCGCCTGGCGACCGCATGATTCCCTTGACAGTCGAATTGGACGGCGTTGTACAGTTGCCGATGAAAATTAGGTGGCACTTTTTTTCCCGCAATCGTTCACCCGTACTGTGCACATCTTTCACGCCGACGATTTCTGCTGCCATTTTCGACATTATCTTTTGCGTCGATCGAAATTTGTCGAATTTTATGTTCGTTACTGGTTTCTGCATGTACGCATTTGTAGCTCGTCCGAACCATTTCATTCTCGATTCCAGAAATTTCATAAAATCGGAATTCTTTTGCGACGGTTCATCGCCGCCACCTTGTTGTCGGTCTTCCTGATATTCTGCGTCAAATTTGCCAAGAATTTTTTTGTGTTTACGTCGACGTCTGTGAAAGCCTGTAACGGAAGAAGAAAAATTCGATTAGTCACATAAATGAACATAATGATAAAGTGAAGTAAATATACTTACCAGCATTGTAATGATAATCCTTCGATTTATGCAGGATGTTCGACTCGTGGATTTCGTATGTTTCAGGTGTTATCTGATGCCACGTGCGGCGCACCGTTGATGCAATATTCCTCATACCTAAGTCGACGCCACAGACGTTCAAATCCTTTAAGTGGGTGATTTGTTTCAACCTGTTGACAAGTGTTGCGTTGGTTATTTCTGTTTCGTCGTCGTCGACTTCGGATTCGGAATCGGAATCTGAATCAGTATCGGTAGCTGATTTGCGTTTTCTACTCCTTGCCGCTTCCATCACATCCTCTTTGGTCATGAGTCTGTCGGGTTTGATGCGGCACAATTGTACAGAAACGTCAACCCCATTGGTTGTAATTCGTCCTCCAAATTTTTTTGTTTGTGTTTCGAACTTTTGAAGATTGAACAGGAAATACCAAAAAGGATGTGTCGTTTTCGTATTTGCGTTTTTTGTGTCGTTCTCCAGTTCCAGAAATTCCGCTTGATTCATTTTTTTGTGGAACTGTGGAAGGTCCTTGACTACGTCATACAATGATTTCGTGTCGATGGCAAAATGTTTACGGTGGAAATCGTGTTGCGGCACTACGACGAAGTTCTTTAGTTTAGCGTAGTGTATTGCCTCGGGGTCGATTTCTCGTTTGTTTCGGCGGCGACTCTTCTTTTCCGGAAGACGACGATTTAGGGGATTGATTTGCGGTAGCTGCTGTGGATGTTCGGTGTCGCCTTTTTTCCGTTTGCGTTTCCGTTTTCGTTTCTTTTTCGGTATTAATCCGGCTTCTACCATTTTTTGGTGGCGCATTGCTTCGCTACGATTTGCATTGAATTCGGAAATCCAATGTTGCAGACGCACCATAGCCGGCACCATTTGGAACCAAATTAGACGCGGACCGTTGCTTTACGTCTTCTTCTTCTTCGTTTTTTTCATAGTCGATGGTGTTGTCGCTGGTTTTTCCGTTTTCCTTTTTTTCGCTCTGCTACGTTTTGGTTTGGCGCTGACGTCGTCGTCCTTCTGGTAGTCGTAGCTCAAACGTGCGAAATACGCACCACCTTCACGATTGAATTCGGGAAATTTGCAAATCTTTTGTAGTTCCAATATCAAATGGTGTTGCACCATCGCTGGCTTAATGCATTTGTCCGGATCGAAAAGAAATTTCATGGTGTGATAGATGTTTTCAGCAATAACTTTACGGTTATCGTGGTAAACACTTCTTTGTTTTTTTTGCCGTTGCACAACATAAAGTGGAACCAGTTTTGAAGTCGCTTATACAAATGCGTCGTAATGTTCCTTCTGAAGTTCGTTCGGAATGTGTCGGCGATGCAATTCCAAGCGTTCTGAGACCATTTCTCGAATTCTGTGTCGATGTCGTATTTTTTGCATAAATTGAAGAAAACGTCGTCGTCAATTTTCTCGAAAGACAGTTTTGCCACTGTGGCGGCGCCAACACTTTTCGGCATTCTTTTTGCGGTGGCATTGCTCAAGCCGGAATTTGCCGTATTGCGTTTGAACGTTTTGAATTTCAACAGAATCGATTGCCAGCCCACTTCCTTTCTAAATACGTCGTCCACTTCATCGTCGTCTTCAGTGGTCCGAATAACGTCGTTTTTAGTACACGAGGCTGGTGAATAAAATTGCCAGTTTGGACAATTCGATTGATTTGTTATCGAGAACCGCGAGGATCTGATCATTCACTTGCTGTTGCTGATTTTCGTTACCATCATCGACAAGCGATTTACCGTCGACCAATAGCGAACGTAGCTTCAATTTCACTGTTGACATGTCATATCTACTATTAGCATTTTGAATCTTCCGCCAATTGTTTGTTTCGCTGTCGACCGGTTTCTGCAAATCATGTTGGCCGTGCTCTTTTCGAAAATGATTTTTAAGATTGAGAAACGACGAGAAATCAGCTCGGCAACCTTCGAACGGGCATACGAATCGTTTCTGTTGTTTTTTAAATTTGTTACCAAGAAAACTGACATCAACATCAGTTAATCGTATTATTGCTTGGCAGCCACCACTTTCAGCAGACTGTGGTAATGCTTTTCGTTTTCCCACCAGCGATTCCTTCACAGCGGCCGATGATGTGTTGTTTACGAGACGGCGGTTTTACGGATTGCTGTGGCGGCGGAACACCCAATGAAAGTTTACTAACTACATGAGATGCGGATGGTCGATGACTGATGGTTGATAACTTATCTGAAAATTCATAAAGTCAGAAACAATTTCGCAGCCAAGCAGATACAACGTTAGACTTACTGGCAATAGACGTACTGGCAACGGACTGGTTTCCATCAACGATAGCTGATGACGTACTGGCAATGGACTGGTTACCATTTGACTTCAAGGATTTAGACTTTGAGGAAACGTCTATGGAGTCCTCTGAAGTTGATGATAATGTACGTTTATTTTTATTCTTTTCCGGTACCTCTTTATGTAAAGAGTTTGAAAGAATTTCGCTTTTGCTGGTTGCTAACTGATGGAGCTTAAACTCCCTCGTCTTTTCATTGTCAACGAAGTCATCATCCGAATCAAATCGGTGTGGTTCTGTAAATTGGAAAATGTGAAGATTTTAGTGAATTTATACAAAATGGATGAAATTACAAAGAGCGCTTACCGATTGGGCGCTTCGTCACTGTACGCCGTGGCTGACTAGTGCTGACTACTTTCTTCCCCAACGCTTTTCTTACAAAGGCCGATGATGTTGATGGCTGTGGTGATGCTTTGCGTTGTTTACGAGACGGCGGTTTTACGGATTGCTGTGGCGATGGCGATGACATATTGAAAAGCTATAATTATAAATTCGTTGTATAATCGTTTCATTTTTACTCTTAAAATATATTGCCAATAATTTCTTTTTGGCTTTTCGGTTTTTATGTATTCTTCGTTATTTTTTTTACGGCTAAAATTTTTTGCCGCTAATTTCTTTTTGGCTTTTCAGTTTTTATGCCTTTTTTGTTATTTTTTACGGCTAAAATATTTTGCCGTTAATTTCTTTTTGGCTTTTCAGTTTTTATGCCTCTTTTGTTATTTTTTACGGCTAAAATATTTTGCCGTTAATTTCTTTTTGGCTTTTCATTTTTTATGCCTTTTTTCATATTTTGTTGTTTTTATCTTCAGTATTCAGTTTTAATGTTCCGAACTTTTACAAAGTATAAGTGTTTTGTCTTGTATATTTTGTAGTGAATTTAACTACTGTTTGTATTTAAAAATGGATACCACGTTAGACCAAATGAACTATTTTATTTTAGATATAAAAATGTAAGCAAAAACACAATTCACATTCGCCAGAAAATTTGAAAATCTAATCGATGAAAACAGTGGCATGTTCAATTTTACTTATTTTTTTTTTTCATTTGAATCATCTGTGACGCATGTAAATTGAATATAAGTATTGGTCGTTCATTAGTATCCATTTAAAAATAACAAAAATTCTATAGCATATTGTCAGATACTTTGTAACAGTTAAAGACTGTAAGAAACTAAATTTGTTACGAACACTTTTTCACTGAATATGTGCAATCATTGATATTTTGTGATCAATTCCTCACACGGAAGCAACACTTTGAATTTTAAATTTTCATCACTATTATTACATGCTATGGCAGTTGAAATGGAAGTGGCTGGGGCAATATTCAATCTAGTAGTTTCTCCATCGAAATGTTGACACTATATCGCCTTTCAAGAAATGTTTCTATTGAAATTTTTTGCAAAATAATTTCAAAAAAAAATTGAAAAATTATAAAAAATGCAAAATATTTCAAGAAAAAATCTCTTGGTATGGTCCAACGATGATCCAACGATGATCCAACGATGATCCAACCCTATCGTTCCTATCAACCCTATCAACCCTATCGTCCCTATCAACCCTATCAACCCTATCGTCCCTATCAACCCTATCGTCCCTATGATGAACAATGAAGTTGAAAATTGTATTCTGAGTTGTTTAATTTTACAGAACATCCACGAAAATGAAATGAAATGATGAAATTAAGCTCATCGTTCAAAATTACAGCCACCCAATCCTTAGGATTATGTAACATTTCGTTTTACCAGATGGTCGACCACTCAAGTGAATTTTTCTGAGCGTACCACAAATTGTCACAGCATTTGCAGCAATTCCATCATATATTCGATAAGTTAGACAGATCGGTAATGAAGAACTTTTATCAAATTTTCACGAGAATTTGAGAAAATCGAGAAAATTAATGAAAATTGTTGAAAATATTTTCGCGAATATAGGCACTGTCATTCGCATGAAATGGTCTAAAATGGTCTGTAAATAAAGACCTTCACGTAAAGAAAATTGAAACCCGAGTACCAATATTTCAAGTTATCACTAACGGGTGATATTGGTTGTGCAAACCTATGAGTCCCGTTGTCTCGTGAGATATGAATATCGGCTTTTGTTTAGTGTGAGGCCACCATTTCACTATAGTATTTTCTGTGCACATTTTTGTAATGTACGAATCGCTGAAGTAAAAAGCAGAAAACTGCGCTGAATTCCTCAAAATGCCGTATTCTAGAGCTGGGAATGCCAAAGATTTTTCAGTTCCTACGCAGGGCCGGACTGGCTACCAAAAAGCCCTGCGGGCGAAAACCGAAAAAGCCCGCTTTTTCTGGCGACAAAATTGAAAAAGCCCACTTTTCGTCGTTTATAAGGTATGTCACACGAAAATCGATATTTTTCCGACCCCCTACCTGCTGTCATGCAAAAATGTATGGAATCTTAAAGATATATATGGACGTGAGCTAGCACCATACTGTGGGTATCATACGTTATGAACGACCCCTAATCACCAAAAAACCACAACAAATGAAATTCAATCAAATTTTGTGCTAACTGTCTTAGACAAAGAAATAGGATACGATCTCTTAGCCTTTTGTAGACGTTGAAGATCTGGTCGGAAAAATCGATCGAAAATGAGTGAAAAATCATCAAAAATTGAAAATTTTGGTCTGACATCTAAAAATGTGTATCACCCAATTGATGAAAAACAGTGACGGGCCCGGGGAGGCGTAACAATAAACATAGAGGGACCCGTACGCAACAGAATAGATGTGGCAAACAGAATTGATGTTTCAAAAATCCTCGAAAGTATCTAAGTAGATATTGCCTTAACTCTTAAGTGTATGCAATTACGACCACACTAAATTGCATTGAAAATTGCCGAAAGGACAGTACTAAATCAGAATTCGAACGATTCACAGAAATTACCAAAGGTAATGTCGAAAACCCTCCCGAAGTACGGCAAGTGGATATTTTTCGGCATTAGGTCGCTCTTTCCTAAAACCCTGAAACACGTTTTCTCTAAAATTTGATTCTCTACAACATTGCCTTTGGAAGCAATTTTCTAACTGCCACAGTTCTAGAGATATGAGTCATCCCTTCCAATTCTAGAAGTGGTCGTATCCCAGGATTGGGCCATTTTCCATAAAGCCCTGAAACACGTGTTCGATAAAATTTAATTTTCAATATTTCTGTCTTTGGAAGCAACTTTCTAATTGCAATAGTTCTAGACATATGAGTCATCCCTTACGACCGACCTAGGGCCCACCCGGGTTCCGGAGGCCCTAAATTTATTCTTTAATAGTGTAAGGCATTCTCCTACCTCTCGAACAGAAAAAGAATGAAGAAAATCTGATAGAATTTACCCGATTTACATAGAAAAAACACGAAAATCCCTAGTAGATATTCATTTTTAGGGCCCTAGCTGAGTCCAATGGCTCAAACTGAAAAAAATTTCTTCCATGAATTGTTGGGCTTTCATAGACCTATGGATTAAAAAAAGCTTTATGAAAATCGGAAAAGATTTGTTCGAGTTATGCGCGAAAAACACGTTGGGCCCTAGTAGAGACTCACTTTTAGAGCCCTAGGTGAGTCCAAAGGGTCAACCTAAAAAAATTGTCTTCCATAAATTGTTGGATTTTAATATATTTATCGATTGCCGAAATTTTATGACAATCGGAGAAGATTCACTCGAGTTATTTACAAAAAACACGTAGGGCCCTAGTAGATTCTCGCTTTCAGAGCCCTAACATGAGTCCAAAGGGCCAACCTAAAAAAATTTTCTTCCATAAATTGTTGGTTTTTAATATATCTATCGATTGCCAAAATTTGATGACAATCGGAGAAGACTTACTCGAGTTATTTACAAAAGACTGAAAACCACTTAAACGGCCCTAGCTCGGCGGCCCTTGGCTCGAAAATGCTCATCTTCGAACTTGACCTCACTTTTTCGAATACCTTTCAGGAAAAAAAAAGATTTTGAAAATCGGTTAAGTTTTACTTGAGTTATCGTGATGACAGACAGACAGACGGACATCGTTTTTTTTGCAGATTTGTTATCTCTAGGCGACAAAAGAAGTTTTCCGCCTAGACAGGGAGTCGAATTCGCAATGTAACAAACGTGGTAGTAAACGCATAAGACACGTACTTCGTACGGGTCTAAAAATAGGTTTGTTGGGGTATTTAATAGAAAGAGCGAGCGCAGCGAGCGAAATTTTTTTTAACTTTCCATATTAACTTGGTTTCTATTCACTTCCATTTTGAATTCTATATACAACATTACCACTTACTATCAATTTTGGATTATACTATAGTCATCATAGTACATATTTATAGCGCCGCAAGCGAAATTTTGAAGCTAAAGGGCCCGCTGTACTTAGGATTTTGAACAAAGAAAGTATTTAATTTCAGCACCGCAGGCAAAAATTTCAAAAACTTTAAGCTTTTAAATTGGTCTTTTCCTTTATATACGGGCTTCGATCGGGCCCCCCAAAAATCCCTTCCCTACTCTGATCCGGCCTGATGAAACATATATTTGAAACGGGATAGAATGGTTCCCAAACCGTTTTCAATCGAAAAATGTGATCCAAATTTATTTAGTTGCGGATTTATGCCGATTGAGGTGCAAGAAAATTCATTTGAAAAATTGTAAGTTGCAATTTATCATTGACTTTGAAGCACATTATTCAGTTGACAATAGTTCGGGAACCATAGTGTCCAATTTCAAATATATATTTTATCAACTGGGTCGACTGACACTACTTTAGACACGACATTGACTAAAAAACTGTGAAAAATACACGCATGCAAGAGAAGCGAAAAGCCCGGCCGGGCTATCGCCCGCGTCTAGCAAAAAGCCCTACGGGCGTCGCCCGCACGCCCGTAGGGCCAGTCCGGCACTGTTCCTAGGAACCGTTGCAAGAAGTGAGGACAGTCCTTTGTTGGAAAAGTCCAATTGACACGTTTTAGTTCAGAAAAAATAAAATAATGTTGTTCCTTTCACCGATTCAAGTGAACGGGATGGTTGGTATATACGACGGTATTATATGCTTATACTATGGTACATTCCTAAGGAAAAAGTTCTGTGCAAAGGATTAGATTATTATTCGTAGATTTGAAATTCCGAGGCTTTTTGCTATAGACATAAATGAATCAAATTAAACAGTAAAAATTATGAATTTCAAGTATTTGCGATCGCAGTATCGCAAAATCCACTTGAGAACTCACACTTTCCGAATAGTAAACAAAATCAAAACAAAAGAATTCGACTCTTTGTTTCTTGTATGCCATCCTAACGTGTTATGTGTGCACGTTGCTGCATTATGACGAAATAAAAGAACAAAAAGAGTTGAATTAATTTGTTTCGATTTTGTTTACTGTTCGAAAAATGTGTGTTGGTCGACGGTAAAACGAAATGTTGCAAAATTCTAAGCATTAGGCGGTTGTAATTTTGAACGATGACCTTAATTTCGAGGTTAACGCGAGGAAAAAACTCAATTTCTTCTTCATTGTTCCCTATCAACCCTAGTTGGCACTGATCTACCGAGGAAATAGTCTGTCATCCATCCGGGGTTAGCCGCTCAAGTACTGAAAAGTACGGGATGCACCAAAGCCAGGGCAGACCAGTACATTCCCAAGTAGCATTTCAGAAAACAATAACCGAATATTATTTTCTGAAATGCTGCTTGAGTAATTTTTATTGAAAGAAAGGAAATACTGCGCAAACAGAAATTGCGTCTTACGAAGGTCCAAGTGACCATCATTTTCTTCTTTCAAATTTATGCTCCCAATCTTGGCACTAAGGCACCGTTGGCATGGTCGTCATAATGTCGGACGCATGCTTCCATAACAACCACCTTGTTTCCATAATTTTTGTTGCTGATGGTTGTTATGGTTCCGGAACTTTCTGAAAAAAATTTTATTTTTGATTAGTTAAAGTGCAACTTACCCGGACAAAATCTCGCAAAGGAATGATGATAAATTGTGTAATTGCACACTAATTACATGCTGCTGGTGTGGTGGGAGAAACTTTTTATTTGTGTCATACGTCGCGCCATATGCAGTGGCCAATCACAAGCTTGCATCAATCGATGACGAAATTCATATTTCACACACATACTTGGCAAGAGCTAATTTTTTTTCGAGCGTTTTTATTTTTGAGCATTTTCTTCTTCTTGGCGGAGAGCGTGACGCAGTCCTCAAACTATAATTGTACATTTATTGCTTAAATGTTTCATGACAAAACAAAAAGCTACTTTGCTTCTGCCTTGCTCTGAATTTCATAAAGTCAGAAGGAAAAAATGAGCGGAAAGAATAACATGGAACGCTTCTTTAATAGCAAATGTTCTTCAAGTTCCATTCGATTACAACTTTAGAAAATTAGAAAATTTCTTAAGAAATCGTTCCACAGCGTCTAATGCAACAAACCCTTTCATCCAATATGTGCTTAAACTATTAACATCTATGACGTGTAGATTGAAATATTCGATTACAAAAAATGTTAAAAGATAATTCGTTTGGGTGAGTGAGGTATTCAACTTCCATTAGAGTTTTTGATATTTTTCGGTTATTTTCGACATGAGTGAGGTCATCCAATGGGACTTAATAGGTTTTATGGGATTCTTGTGGATTTCT
>CM055404.1:3633519-3725342 GCA_029228625.1 Pseudolycoriella hygida | reverse complement strand
AGAATTTAATAAAATCAAAACAGAAAATAAACAAAAATTATTTGAGTGGATGAGTGATGGCAGATCACAGGGTAGGGGTGGCTAATGGCGCGCACTGCTCTGGTGGAGACTCAAACAGGAAAGTGTAACGGTTCTATAAAGATAATAGTACTACACCTGGATTGGAAATTTTACTAACCTGGTGATCGCAAATTTCCAGACACCGCGTAATACGTTCCACCACAAACTGAAAGAAAACGTTAAAATTGTTCCTAATGATTACGTTCTAATTCGAATTTCTACCTGTTTTTGAGTCAATAAACACATATTGGGCTCTGAAACCCTCTGCTGTCACCGATGAGTCAGAAACAAATTTCATCGAAAGTACGTTACTAGCCGACTGTATGACTGGTGGAGGGGTTGTTCCGCAGTATGAATTAATTTTGCTTCCGTTGCGTGGTGTTCCTTCGTACAATGTAACAGAATCTAATGAACACTCTGTACTGTCTTCCAAAGTGAAGTCGTAGAATGTTAATTGAACAAGGAAACCTTCCCGGGCTACAATAATCCACACACATTCGGCGTTATGTTCGTATTCCGTTGCTGACTTTTTCGGTGGTTGAATCTCATGTCCAAGCTTTTTGATTACACCGCCACATTTCACGTCGACAAAGGAGTAAGAAGCTTTGAATCCTTTCCCACTGATGGATACATCGGTTTGTAAAAGTAACAACAAAACATTCAACGTTGATATTGCATCGGGTGGCAAAGAGGTTCCACAATATTTTCCGATTTCAGTTGAATTGACGTCAAATCCGTCATATACACTAACGAAATCATAATCACATTCAGGGTACGCGGTGTCCTCAAGTTCAAAGTCTTCAAAATGTAAGGATACCGCTTTTCCTAAAGGCGCAAGAATTTCGTAGTAACATGAACGGCTGTGTTCGTATGGATTTGGGTAGAACGGAGACGTGATGACGCCTGTATCATTTTCGAACAATCCACCGCATACTGCAAATCAAGTGACTGATTCAAATTCCGTTCGATCATTTCACACCTCTAATCTTACCAATTTCATATTTCACTCGAAAACCTTCGAAATGAGCTGACCAATCCGATTTGAAAACAATTAACAAATTATTACCCAAGGAAGTATACGGCGGCGGAACAGCACTCCCACAGTATCGATTGACTTTGGGATCTTTATCGGAAGTGCCTTCATAGATCTAACGAGAAAAATGTTTTTGTGTTTTGACGTTTCTTCGATGTTATAACTCACCTCGATATAATCGAATTCACAGTCCCTGCTCTCTTCCAATTCGAAAGAATTGAATTTAATTTGAACTCGAGAACCCGCAGGCATTCGAATCACATATTCGCAAAGCATATTCTTTTGATAAACGCCGTTTTGAATGGGTGGACCGAATTCTCCTTCGCTTGCAGTAAAAACTCCCCCACAGCCAGGTATTCCTAAAAAAGTTTGCAATAAATTTCGAAGTTTTCGTGCCATCGATAATGCAAAATCAGTCGATGCTAACCTTCGATGACAGTATAATGAATCTGAAAGCCAGCATCGCTTTCAGCTTCGTCTGAATGAAATAGCACCACTACATGATTGTCTGGAGTGGTCAAAGGTTCAGGATGCGATGTGTTACAAAACTTTTGCAATAATGGGCCAGATGTGCTCGATCCACTGTAAATCTAATAAGCACGAAACGCTGATAAGAGATCTGATTACATTCGGTTCCGTGAAATTTGCTTCGTCGGCATTTTCCACGCAAGGGGAACAAATTGAAACCAGTCAGTCAATTGAGGGGGTACCTTCTGCTATTTATTTATTTATTCGCAGTCTTGAGCCTCACATCTCAGCGCATTGCGACTAGAAAAAGTTCAGTGCAACTACCGCCACAAGCAAAAAAATGTGACAATACAGGCGTAGCGATTCATCTTCCAGAAGAAAACCTGGACACTCGACTGAGGCCCAAAACTAAAAAAAAATTTTGAATCTTCTGATCTGGCTCCTCAATTTCTTCAAATTTCTTCTAACTAAATTGTAAAGGCTCTAACCCTGACAGACCGAATCGAAATTTTCCATTTCCATCAGAAACAATTAAAAATGAAAGCAGAAATTTCGAAATAGTCAACAGTGTTCAAGATTCGGTTGGGGTTGAATCTGATCTATCGCATAAACTTTTAAATACGAGTAAGTCATCAACATATGGTTTGGGTCGATCAAAACTTGCTTTGTATTGATTAAAAGTGAATTTGCCAAAACTTCGCACGGCTTGTATGAAACACGAATCCAACGTGTCGCGGAATTTCGATCTATATGGCCCTGTATCATTGGACTACTTAATCGTACATAATGTCCTTGGAATCGATTTGGTCTTGTCCTAGATATTCATCAAAAACTATTTTTTTGACCTCTGTGCAGACCATTTTTCGGAGAGTTCAAAACTACAAAATAATTTGTTGAAGAAAAAACTGTTCTTCTACGAAAGTCTTCTATTGGAATGAAGAATCGAATAAGCCATAGAGATCGAAATTCCGCGACACGTTGGATCATGACCGTGCAAATTCATTCATCTTAAAAAGATTGAGATAGCACAAGAAAATTGTTGTGTTGTGTTGAGAAAGCACAATAAAATTCGGGAGTGGTGAGTATACAATTTCTAAGAGGCAGAGCCGCCGACTTATCAACAGCAATAACGGTACATTTTCATGAAATAAAAAGTATTATATTAATTGAAGTGTTTTAGGTAGACTTTCCATGGGGGGCGAAGAACAAAAGTTGCCTCCTGAGGTGATTAATTTAAATGTGGCGAGTATCAATATACATACATACATGTATACGTAGATAATGCACAGATAATTCACTGTTAAGATGGCCACTGTTGTGTTATGGTGGCGCAACAGTAACACAAAATTGAAACCGGTATATATATTGCCTATAGACACATAGATCACTGTTGAGGTAGATGTATTCATTTCTTTAGATAGTTGATGTCCAATGTTGTGTTGTGGTGGCACAATAGCAACACATCATTGAACTCAGCGTATATTGTCAATTATATTGCCAATCTCTTTATTTCTCCACTTTCGGTTATATTCACCAATTCTGAAATTTAATATTCACCACAACTGTTGTATTGAGATAGCACAACAGCATTTTCTTGTGTTATGCTAACTTTACATACATAAATTTCTTTGATTTAAAAAAAAAGTGCTCCCTCGTATTGTGTTAAGAGAGCAGGTGCTAGAAAGTCCATGGACACATAAGGGTGTATATTTACCGCAACGTAATCATATTGACAATTTTCATGTGCTTCCAACTGCATGGTGAAAAATTGGAACTGAATGCGCTTTCCAAAGGGGGCTGATAATTGCCACTCGCAATCACGATTTGGAGGATAATTTCCTGGCGACCTGGTTTGTAGAAAGTCTCTAAATTACAAAAGTCAACAAATGCCAATAAAAAATAAAGGTAAAACAACTCTACTAGAAACTGTTTACTACAGCGCAACAATTTTAGCATTATAGATGTCCGAAGTGTAAAGGGACCAAGCCCAGGCGTTATACGCACATTTGTAAAAAACAACTAAAACTTCCTTCGACAAAAACTTACCCAGGAGATGCAATTATTCCATGCGTAAACACTTCTACTGTTCCACCGCAAATAGGATCTGGAATATTATTGTGAGCAATTGTAATGATACATTAAAGTGGTGGTAAAAGAGTTTCTGGTCAGGTGAAGATTATTTTTTTGAAAATTTGAATTATTGGTGATTATGTTGGGTTTATTTTGTAATGTTTAGAGTAGGGTAAGTCAGCGATGGCTCAAAAGTAACATTATTGTGAATTTCTAACGTTCATTAACTTCAAAAAATGTAGCGATTGTCATACGAGGGTTGCCTTTTATGTTTCTGGCCTAGAAACTTCTATTGTTCTTTGATGCTAGTAATTATGCTAGCCTGCAACTTTGGACCTTTTCCGAATAATTCACCACAACAAGGACAAAAAAAATTGTTTAGTCTGGTCACTGGAGTATTTTTCCCAGCGGCTTTGGCAAATTTTTTTGAATTTCTACAAAATGACGTTTTATATTCCAGCCATTCCCAGCCAAGTTGGATTGACTCGTGGAGTCAAATATAATTCAACGAGAAGACCCCAAAAATCCGGCTCCAGACACCAAGAATGGAGAAGCTTCTACAATCTTCGTTGAACAAAGCAGCAATATAAAAATTTGGCTAAAATTCTGACAGAGGAAGACCTCTGGAAGAAAGACTCCTCTGACAAGACCAGAAATTTTTTTTGCTCTTATTGTTTTAAATTACTCGGAAAAGGTCCAAAATTGTCTGCTATCATCATAAAACGCTAGAAGTACCGGAAGTACCAGAAATATAAAACGAAATTCGGCCAAAAACCTCGATACGCGTAGACCTATGGGAAGAGGACTCCAGTGACCAGACTAAACTTTTTTTTGTTCTTGTTGAGGTGAATTATCCGGAAAATGTCCAAAGTTGTTAGCTAGCATAGTTTCTAGCATCAAAGAACAATAGAAGTAGCCTAGGCCAGAAACATAAAAGGCAACCCTCGTAACGATTTTTTTATTTCTAAACTTTTTGCTAATTATAAAAGTCTAAAGTTTGTTCGTTTATGTGCCTATGCGTCTGTTTGTCCGCCGGTCACAAATCACCAACCGTATGAAGACATACGTTCGCCCTGCTTGAAGAGTTCCGAGGAACTAAAGTAAAATGCAAACCTAAATTTGAATGGGAAGAGAAAACCAAAAGGGAAACCTAGAGACAGAGGACGAAAAACGTTTTGGAGAAAGGCGCGCTTCAGGCGCTTCATACATTCTGAATTTCTTTCCATGTACTTTTTCACATTGCTTACATCGATTTCTTTAGAAAATGTATGACAGCGCTTCTCAGACGTCAAACATTTCATCAAAGAGTTACTATAAATAGCAACTTTCCATGAGATATCCAATGTTTGAGAGAGGGGTCACGTGCCTTAATGAACAATACGCGATTCGTCAATATGAAATATATTAGGAGAGTGTGAGGGTCAACCTTCATAGCAAAAAATTTGCTGTGGCAAGGGCATTACAGTTATGAATAAAAAGTAGAATTTTTTGAGGTCACTTAAACTACTCTGAGAACGACGAACGGATTGTGAAACTATGTCAAGCATTAGCTGCTCGTCGTTCTTAAAGTTAGTTAAATCTTTAATTCATGACTAAACATAACCAAAGACCCGTACGTAGCCAGTGGCGCCGAGTATAGGGGGTCGATGGCAGCGATCGCTGCCAACAAAAAATTCCGTTGGGTGTTGCGCACCCAACTGGAATTCCTGCAAAATTTTTATAAAATTGCATCTAATCATCAAATGTTTCCCATAAAAATTGTTTTTTTTTTTAATTTAAAATTAATAACGATTTACCCCTGCGATTATCTACAAACTTGTGGGAGTCATTACAATGAAACAAAGAAGCAAGGTCATGCCGATATATTCATTGTCATTGTAGGAATGAAAACGTTTTCGTAAAGCTTTCAAACCAACGTTAATTTAAAAAACATATGAAGGTACCCGTTCGTATCAGAATAGAGGCTAGGGTCGACCTTAGTACCGACCTAGGGCCCTAAGTAGACAATTCAAGAGCCAAGAATGTTTCCCCCAATTTCCTCTGCAACATAGCAAAAAAAAATATGTTTTTTGGTTAGGTCCGACCTAAGGAAAGTTTAATTCATAAATTGTCGGCTATGCCAAGGTCTTTCAAACAAAAAAAAAATTGAAAATCAGAAAAGATTTACTCGAGTTATGTACAAAAGACCAAAAGTCACTTAAACGGCCCTAGTTTGGTGGCCCTTGGGCCGACAGTGCCCAGATCCAATCACATAAAAGATTTTTCGATTACCTTTCAGGGAAAAAAAGTTTTTGAAAATCGATTGAGTTTTACTCAAGTTCTCGCGGTGACGGACGGACGGACATTTTTTTTATTGCTGATTCGTCATCTAAGGAACATGATCTGTGCTCCCCCTACTCCCGGATCGAAATTCGACTGGTTACAAACGTCGTGGTAAACGCATAAGACCCCTTTTCGAAGAACTTTGTTCTTCGTACGGGTCTAAAAAATCGATTTTGTTGAAATTTACAATTGCTGCATTGGAAATAGTAGAATCTCTGAATGAAACGTTGCAAGCCACCCTATCAATTTCAAAAGCGTGATCAGGCGTCTGAAATTGTTGAAGGAGTGTTTGAGTTCGCTGCGCTCGCACACCACATTCGATTAAATTTGGAGAGATTGTTGCACTGAAGCAGAAAAATACGAATACGAAAATATGACGGTCGAAGAAGTTAAACGATTGTGCAATTTTAAACGTTCATAGACACATCACTGATTCTTTAGATATGGATCTTATCATGGATGATTTTATTAGCCGAGGTGGAGCAGCCAGAGGGAATATGTTAGCTTTGCGTAAAGAATCTAATCGAGATACTTCATTTAAATCTTTGTTCGTTAAATTGGCGAGACTAACGACAATAATAAACGACACAGGGCACGGAACACGACAAATTTGATGATGATGGTAGCATTAGCTATCGAAACCGGTCGGGTAAACTTTGAAAAAAATAATAGGACAAATTTTAAAAGGATATGTTTTTTATGACTCAACACCTTTGAAATTGAGATATTTCGTTTTTCCCGTATTATATTGATCTTCATATAGTGTGAGAATAAATCCTTTCATTTATTAGTTACACAAGTAAAGTTTGAAATTAATTCCATTGCTTTTTGGATTATCCTTCAAACACATTTTCTATTTTGCGAAATTACAAAACGAAATCTTTGTTTTGTGGCTGTTGTTCATAAAGAACGTAGCGCAAAAAATCAGGATTTCTAGACCCCTCCACCTGTAACGGAAAAAGGGTCAATTATGACCAATTTTTGTTAGAACCGTAACGCTAGCCTCTTACCCACTCTAGCGTTACGTAATTTATGAACGATACCTTCGGTCGAAAGTGAACTCGGCGCCCCTGTACGTAGCAGAATAGATGTGGCAAACAGAATACATGTGGCAAGGAGACTCGAACGTATCTAAATATATAATAAGCAAACAATTCAACGTTTTCTGTTCTTTTATAACTGTAAGAATTTCAAAGATCCATAGAAATTACCCAAGGTAATGTCAAAGACCCTACCGAAGTACGTCTCAGATCATTCAAATCTAGAAAAGCTTACATCCAAGGACTAACTCATTTTTCCCTAAAACCCTGGGACACGTCTGCTATAAAATTTTATTCTCTACAACTTTGTCTTTGGAAGTAACTTTCTACCTCTCGTAGTTCTGGAGATTCGGGTCATCCTGCCCAATTATGGAAGAGGCCATATACTAGTATTAGGCCATATTTCACCGAAACCCTGCAACACGTTTTCGATTAAATTTAATTCTCTACAACTTCGTCTTTGAAACCAACTTTCTAACTCTCATAGTTCTAGAGATTCGGTTCATCCTGCTCAATTATGGAAGAGGCCATATACCAGTATTGGGCCATATTTCCCCAAAACCCTGAAACACGTGTTCGCCTAAATTTAATTCTCTACAACTTCGCCATTGAAACCAACTTTCTAACTCTCATAGTTCTGGAGATCTGGGTCATCCTACAAAATTATGGAAGTGGCCATATACCAGCAACGGGCCATATTTTCCGAAACACTGAAACACGTGTTCGCTTAAATTTAATTCTCTATAACTTCGCCTTTGGAACCAACTTTCTAACTCTCATAGTTCTGGAGATTCGAGTCATCCTGCCCAATTATGGAAGAGGCCATATACCAGCCATATTTCGCCAAAACCCTGAAACACGTGTTCGCTTAAATTTAATTTTCTACAACTTCGCCTTTGGAACTAACTTTCTAACTCTCCCAGTGAAATTCGAAGTCAACCCTGAGAAGATTTAAGTTATTTGAGAAGGCCATCAAGATTTGATTTGGACAAGAAAATAATTACTGGAAAGATAACGGGTAGAGTTAAGGCAAAGTAATGGCAGGCAGTCTGCTTCGAAGAGAGCTTCGCATTATTAGACAACTTTCTAGTTTAATTCAAATATAGAGTTCTAACTCACCAATACTCTCCCATTTGAGTTCAAAACCGTCATGGGAGGAGCTGTTATCAGATCGAAACCATAAGTAAAGCATGTTGGTTGTAGAAACGAAATTTCCACCTTTCGGAAAGGAAGATCCGCAAAATCTTCCAATCATATGAGAAGATGACGATCGACCATCGTGAATCTTAGAATTTAGTAAATAGAACTTACGGCACGTTGCTAAAATTCATTGAATTACCTGCAGCCAATCAAACCGACATTCAGTTGACATTTCCAGGTCGAATTTCGTGAAAGTTACATTCAAAATTTGTGTGAGATTCGTTCGTATTAGCCAAGCACAAGTCGTCCTGTGCGGATAAGTATCACTCAATGGATATTTGATTGTTCCGCTTAGGCTGTTAAGGACTCCACCGCATTCACTTCTTTCATTTTGACATACATTTCCGGTAAAAGATGGCGAACAATTGCACCGATAGTTGAAGCCAAGAAGTCTAACGCATGATCCTCCGTTCTGACAAGGATTGGGAGAGCACGGATTGAACGCATATGCACAAAGTGGGGGATTCGTACCAACTGGACAGCTACATGTGAAAGACGTTCCGTTCGGTGTACAAGTACCACCATTCTGCGTCAGAGGTTTACATTTGCATTTAAGACTCGATAAATTATTCAACACTTACTAGACATGGGTTTGTAGAGCACGGATGTTGTAACGCTGTACCCGGAAGACAACCCATTGGACCGAATCCAGAGCCAAGATAACCAGAAGGACAAAAACACAACGGTCCGTTTGCTGTTTCGGTGCAAGTGGCTAATGGATGGCAAACATTTTGTCTGGCACAAGCACCAGTAACAACGTTTGTATTTCCATCTCCTGAAGGTGTTGATCGCATGCAAAATCTTCCGTCGCCCTGCCAACCTGCAGGACAGGGCCCACAACGGAAAGATCCCTGAAAGTTTCAATTTTTTGATGAGAGGATGAAAGAAAATTTAAAATACAAAATGGTGGATAGTCGAATTTCGACCCAGGAGTTGGTTACTTTTTCGTTTCAGGGTCTAAATAAGAAAAAATGCAAGTTGTAAGTCCGTTCGATAACTCGAGGATTGAATGTATGCACTGTCGGGCCAAGGGCAGCCGAGCTAGGTTCGTTTAAGTGGTTTTTAGTCTTTTGTACATACATAACTCGAGTAAATCATTTCTGATATTCATAACGATGAAAATTTAAACGAAAAATTAATCCGCTTTTCTATTCTGACTGATTCGATTTGATCACAACGGCTTCTGCTGTCTCTCTAGGATAATATAAGTAGACTATGGTAATTTAATTACAAAATTTTGAATTTTGATTGTGGCGATATTTTTTGTGCAAATTGTAATCTAGTTTTTTTAAGGCACCACTTTATCCTATGAAATAGATGGATCTCGCCTCTGACGAAATGCTTTACATCATTTCCGAAATGTTCGAGATTAATGTCCAACAGACTGAAGAATTAGTGATAGTAACTCTAGAGCTTCCTAACTTAACGCATTTCTTGATGTAAATGAGTTGTACTCGATTTTTAAAGAATCATGATTTGATCGTTCCGCGTGTTTGAGGTCATCAGATGCTTATTTCGGTACATTTTTGGTTAGATCTTGTAATACTTCTTCATTAATTAAGTTTTGGATGAAAATTTTAACTTTTCGGATCAATTTCGTATCGGATAGTGCAAATCTGAGGAACGGATCAGATTAGATAATTGAAAATCAGATAATGTCGATTTCGAACCATATCGGATCAAATCAGATCACATCAGATCCTATATCCGATCCGTTCCGTTATGAGCCCGAAATGCTGTGTGATGTTTTGGAAAATTCACTCTTAAAAACAAAAGAATTCTTACCTTAGTGTTGATGCATTCCACAAATGGAGCTGTACTGCAGCCTCCGTTGTTAACATCGCATTCATTGACGTCGACGCAATAATGACCATTTCCATTAAATCCTGAAAACATCGAAATATTTACGATAAATGACTATGTTGCTCCTTCCATATTATTTCAAATTACCTGCTGGACAATTTCCGCACATAAATGATCCCGGCAGATTTATGCATTGCACTGGAGGGTCCCTGCAATTTGTATATTTTTATTTGTCTTTAGGCGATAAATGAGGCAACATTATAGAAATACTCACTTCGAACAGTATGGCCTCATTTGGCTGCACTCATCAACGTCAACTGAGCAATCTAATGATACGCCGTTGGTCTGCCACCCCTGATCACAAATGCACTTGTATCCCATTGGTTCGGATGTGGATATACACGTTCCATGTCCACATAAATCAGTTCCGGCCGAGGCGCAGCCAGCGTTTTGTTTGGTACAATGTAGGCCTTGCCACCCAGGCGAACACGAGCACCTAAATTTTAAGCACCAAGTTCCTCAAAAGTGTGTGACATTCGAACACAACGGACATGCTCTGACATTTTCATAATAATCTGCTTTCGGGGTTAAATCATAATTTACTAGTTTTTATGGAGGCTCCACATCTTTTGAGACCTTTTCATTTAAATATCATTTAACAATTTCCCTTTACTGCTACAGCTTTGCTATTGCTATTTTTGGCTAAAAAATCTACCTTCACGAAACTCTTCGTTTGGGTATTATTCCTGAGAAACAAATTTCAAACCTGTAACTTCCAGGAGTGTTTGTACATGATGCTCCATTTTGGCAACCTAGTTCCGTTCCAGCGAACATAGCACACTCATTGACATCCGAATTACACGTCTTTCCTTCCCAATTCGGTGGGCAATTACAATGGAAATCGTCGTACATATCAACGCAAGTCCCACCATTCAAACATGGATTGCTTAAGCAATTGTCTTCGCTGAGCGCGGATAGTATGCGCGCCACTTTCGTTTCTAAAGTAGTTATTCTACTTTGCATTCTTCTGAGTCGAGGATTCATTGCTGAATTTGGGCCATTTCTTCTTGTTCTGTCGAATGTGACAAATTGATGACAGACAGTAGAGAAATTAATTTGGTCTCCTTTTGCAACTTACGAATTTTCCATTCTTGACAGTCGTCTTCCAAAACTACGATCACGTGCTCTTAAGTCAACTATTGAGTCTTCAACTGTTCTAACCCGATCGAGCACATTTCCTGAAGAGCCTCCGGGATCGGAAGCTCCTTCGATTATTTTGAAAATATTGACGTCGTTGACGTTCAAGCATCCTATACCTTGTAAGCGAAATGTTATGTTACGATCCTTAGCTGACTCTACAATAAGATTTCCATCGCTTGCAGTAATTCTTGGCCTAAAAATGAAAGTAAATCTGTAGTTTAATATACAAGAATAGTATAGCCCATAAGGGTACTCAATGTTAGAAGAGAAGTGGGTGCGAGAAGCCCTTAAAATTAATACTTTCTTTGTCGCAAAATGTGGATGAAATATTATCTAATACTCGCCAAAGGCTTTCCCTTCACCATGTACATTCCCTTCAACCCGAACGTCCATTTCAACCTAAACATCAGCTTCCCGAGTACTATATCCAAAATCCAACAACTTTCCCTTTTACCCCAAAACATCTAATTTCAAGCAACAAACATGCATTCAATTCAGAGCAGTTAAATGTTCGAAATTAACGAATATGAAATGCGAATTAGCGAATACGAAATTAACTTTGCGAAAGCTATGTAGATTTTTCATTTTATAACTGTCGGAACTATGTGTTTCGCGCTCTTTTCCACCCAAATTCCACATAGGTAGTGAAGTTTGATGCGAATCGTTAGTCCTTCACAAGGTAGTATAATAATTTATTCGTCGCTGGTATAAGACGTTTTCTTGAAGTATCGAAATTTCACTAACACAAACATTACAAAAATTGCTGAATAAATTAACTGTATTATACAATAAAGGTCTACGGATATGTATGAGGGCTTTGAGAACCACCCCTACAGCTACGTTATATGTATCAGCTGGGGAGTACCCGCTAAACATAGGCGTAAATGGTATAAGCAAAAAGAGATTATAAGGGGTATAGAAGACATTATAGTAGAAAAAATTCCTCTCACTAACACGACAGATGCATTGCAGGTCTCGGAAAAAAATTTTATTAATGAATGGCAACAACATTATGACACAGCCATGTTCAATAAAAGTTACGACTTCCACAAAATACACCCGCAGGTTAAACTTAAAGCTTGGTTTTATAAAATGCCCATCTCACATTATACTGTTGGAATCATTAATCGCCTGATGACAGGCTACGGGCTATGCGGAAAGAAACTATATTTATTTGGTAAAATTGACTCACCTAGATGCGCAAAATGCTCAATAGATAGCGATATGAATCACATCCTATTTTAATGTACTAAATACCAAAGTCAGAGGAAAAATTATGCAAACTATAAAAAACCTGCTTAAATTTGAAGAATTTTTCAGAAAACCACAACCATATCAACAGATCTTAATAGTACATTATGCACCGCTGTCCAGGATGCTCTATTTTGACGATTTGGAGGTTATTTTCCGAGCCGAAGGCGTGGGAAATAATCCAAATCGTCAAAATAAACCATCCTGGACAGCGGTGCATATATAGTTTTATCTATCGAGAGCAATATATCGAGTTAAACAGTTTTGCCCTAGGGAATTAAGTACGAGATTATTGCTCTAGATAGATAAATTTTTATAAGGAAATCACGCAATTTTCAACGAGCACTCGCCCGGAAAGCGATGATGTGCTTGTGCGGTGATGATTCGACTCCCCGCCTGTACAAATTTTCCTTCTCACATTTAATTCCTTTCTATAAAAAATCCAAATTATTGAATTAAATTTGATGGAAAAAATTTGTCCTTGCAAAGCAAGAGAAATACGCCCGAAAAAGAAAAAATATAGCATGTTATATCTTATTACAGCATTCGTATTCGGCTAATGGCGCAAACTTTCTACGAGTCAAAACAACCAACGCAACCAACATACGTAATTACATCTAACTATAATTTTCGGGAATTATAGAAATTAAAATTCACCGGGACGTGAAATGCTTTGCGTCTTTTTTTATGTGGATCTGGTAAGTCTTGATGACAGATATTACCATTTCTAATTACTCACACATTAATAAAAGTGAGACGACTTACTGTCCGTCAAAATAAAATCCATTAGATCCGCAAACAAACGACAGTAAAAAACACAGCTTCCAATTGATCATTTTAACATATCTCTCAATTTTCCATCATGTTATTGTTAAACAATCAAAATACAAACTCTTTATGTCCTTCAAGTGTGAAAAATTGCACACTGAACTACATTAATAAGAGAAATTCTACTTGAATTCCTCATACACTCGTTATGTCCTTTAAGTGTGAAAAATTGCACACTGCACTAAGTACATTAATAAAAGAAATTCTACTTGAATTTCTCATAAACTAGTTTTGTTCTTTAATTGTAAAAAATTGCACACTGCACTCCATTAATAAAAGAAATTCTACTTGAATTTCTCACACATTCGGTGTGGCACTAGTTCCTAATATATTTTTTCACTGGTAATCCTTGTTGTAAATAAATAACGGTGCAGTTAAGCAAACAAAATGAAATGAGTCGATTGCGAATCAGTTTTTTATATAGGAACGAAATAGGGGCGGTTTTAAGATACTTACACTCCCACTTTTATATGATAAATATTCCAAAATTGAATTTTAATCTATTTAAATGACGACATTGCTATCATTTTGAGTACTATCGCAGCAGAAACGAAATTCGATTCTTCTAAAAAAACATTTGCTGATATTGTACGCATTTTTAAACAATGTAAAATTTTTCACGACGTTCGTTGTAGACAAAACACTCGAAAATCGGAAAATAGAGCCATGTCTACAATTAAATGTACTGCAAAAAGTAAGTTTTACATATGCCTCAAAATTGTATTACCTGCTTCTTATCATATTATGCAACTATGGGCTACGCGGGCATGATTATTCTCTGTTGCTAGGTGGTTAAGGGTCTGTAAAGCTTGATGTAGATGAAGAAGAAATAAAAGTTGGTAGTAAACATTTTGGAAGTAAGTAAGTTCATTCAAATTTGCTGTTTGTGTTAGTTGATAATAACTAAATGATAAAAGATACGTGGACGCGGGAAGATAAATTGAAAAACGTGCGTGCTATGAAGCGTTAAATCTCTTCATGTAATGTATCAAATGTAGTTTTCCCCTGTACTACCGTTTTCCCCGTACTACGATTTCCCCCGTACTACCATTTTCCGTGTACTATCATTTTCGCAATACTACCGTTTCTCTCGTGTTACTTTCACCACCAGCATTGGTTCTACTAACAAAACATTGAGACTTTGCCAAAGAAACCGATGGTCCATATCCCAAACCAAACTCGTGTTTGGAATGCAGACTCCCCACTCGTCAAAATAAAAATGTCCAAAAACCATATTGTAATATGCTATACACTTTTTTAACTGATCGTGCAGCTGCCGATATTGAAATGATAGAAATGAGCAAACAATTCAATGTTTTATGCTCTTTTATATATATAAGAATTTCAAAGATCCATAGAAATTACCTGAAATAATGTCAAAGGCTCTACCGAAGTACGTCTGAGACCATTGACTTATTGATTTTGTTGACCGAAATGTTCTCCCCTGCACCATATCGAAACGAGGACTTAAAACCCTGAAATACGTGTTCTCTAAAATCTTCTTATTCTCGACAACTTTTCTCTCAGAAGCAGTTTTCTAACTCTCATAGTTCTACACATATGGCTCATCCATCCCAATTATGGAAGTGACTAAATCTCGTGGTTAGGTAATTTTCCCCTAAAACACCGAAACATGTGTTTTCTAAACTTTCATTCTCTACAACTTTGGTTTTGGAAGCAACTTTCATAATTAAAAAGATGTGGATCATCCCTCCCAATTCTAGAAGTGGTCACATCCCAGGATTGGACTAGCTTTTCTCAAAACCCTGAAGCACGAGTTCCATAAAACGTTCTTCTCTGCAACTTTGCTTTCGGAAGCAACTTTTTAACTGAAGTAAAACATCGAAACACGGGCTCTCTAAAACTTTATTCTCTACAACTGTGCTTTGACAGTAAATCTATATATCGCATAGTTGAGCAAATATACAATTAGGAAAGTTATAATTTGCTCATTATAAAGTTTACGCTGCTTGACCAGCTGGTGTTGCAATACAGACACAACATTTGCATATAATGCGAGCAACGTTTGATCGGTTTGAATTTAAGTTCGGCTCAGTTGAAAATACACTGTCAATTTGAGGTATTGCATAGATAAAAAATATCTTCAATTTTTGAAGTGATTTTTTTTCACATACATCACATTTGAAGTGATGAAATAGAATATTCTTTTCATCTGCAATTAGTAGATTATTTTTGTACCTGTCTACCTTTAACAGAAGCTGAATTCCCATCAGCCAATATGAATGTTGCCATCAGTACTGACAGAAAATTAAATTTAACTCTTATTTTAACTGTTGAGTGAAGAAAATCCTGTTAAATTTGCCGGAATTCGCATTTTCAATTTTGCAATATTTCAATATTAAAATATCAAATATGTCAAATTAATATGAAGACTATTCATCGATCGTCACTAATGTTGCACAATTTCTGAGGGCGTTTCATTACAGCGCGCCTAAGGGTCTAGAAATATAAACTAACGGAGAAGAACTTAAGTCGACATAGAATTGTTATTTGTGTAAAACAGGTACACCAATAACTATTTCATGCTTCGTGCTGGACCGAAAGTAAAAAAATGTGAATAAGAGGGGCATAAGCAGGGAGGTGATTTTTTTCTGGGTCTTCGTTTAGAAAGCCATTGTGTGTGACTGTAGGTATACTACATACAAACACGGTCAATTGGGAAAAATTGCAATATAAATCTGCCATAGAAAATCCGAACAATTTGACATTTCAGATTAAAAGTCAGAGATTTGAGTTCTCGGATTTTGGTTTATATTGTTTATTTCCGTGTTTATTTGTTCACATTTCTGTGAATTCCTCGGATAATGCGAACAATCTTCTTATAAGTGTAGAATTGGAACGAAGAGAAATTGGAGCGAGAGAAATTTTTTCAAGCGTTTCTCCCAATTTTTAAGAGCTTACCCGCATAGAATGCATTTGCCTGAGCTGTTCATACGAACGACGAAGCAACAATGTCGTAACAACACAATACAGTAACATTTGTTAAGTCAACAATATCGTTTTGATTTGACACATTGGTTTGATCTTCTTCTTATTTTTCAAGATATAGTAGCCAGACGCGTTCTAGTCGCCACTAATCATTTCTCTGATGAGACTGCAATGTTTGTCATTTTCCTCAAAATTTTTTCAATATAAAAGATAGCGCCCGCCACATACTTTATTTGGAATGCTCCTCCCAACCCATTCGGCCGTTGCTAATTGTTGTCGCGTGATATATGACAGCAAATAGGGAGACTATTCGTGCGAAGAGAAAGCATTTTGGAAAAGGAAAAATTTACTAGTTTTTGTGGTATTTCGTTAAAGGGACTATACGTTACTGTTGTTATCCACATAGTCATTCTTGGCAGTTATCAAAAGGAAAAATTCCCTTTTTTGTTATGCACCTAAGTTATCGTGGCAGTTCGTAAAAGGGAAAATTCTTTAGTTAATTTTCATGTTTCTTGTTTGCGTGCCAACAGTCTCCCTATATGCTATTGGCACGGGCTTCCCAACAGTCTCAATATTTGATATTGGCGCGCGCGTGTCAATAGTGACTTCGTATGTATTCACAGCTGACCCCGCCCGTTACGTATAGAAGTTGTTACTTCCAACTTTTAGTGAAATTAGTTAAGATTGGGAAATGACAATCTGTAATATCCCAATTTCAGTTCATTCCTCCCCCCTCCCTTCCGCGTATTCCAGTTATTTTTTATCACATAATGTTGAAATGAGATAAAAAAGTGTCTTTTGTTTGTTAACAAAAATATCCATTCGAAAGCGAAATTTTTTTTAACAAGTTGTTCTTATTTATTATAAAATGACAACATTAGAAAAATTGGTGCTGCATGCGAAGCGGATCTAAAATCGTTTGAACGATAAGCTGATTTTGGGAGATTCTCTGATCAACGACATTGAATTTGTCAATGAACAATTGAAAATATTGCGGAATGTTCATGACAAGACAAAAGAGGAAGAAAAATTAGAAGAGAAATCCGAGAATGAGGTGGCGAATTCTACATCCCAATAATGTTTTCATTGTTAGTTCTTTTTTACTCAAAGAAAATTAAATGTCATTTCAAAAGCAAAAAAATCCTTTTTAAAAGGGAAACGAGACACAAGTCTACCTTCTTCCAAAACAACTGATATCAATTTGGGTGACGCTTACAGAAATTCGAGAATTCATTCATCTTCCTTGAAATAAAGTTATTTGAACAGACAGCACGGTATGAACGCAATATTACGAAAAAAGGTAGGAAAAAACAAAATTTTATGCTATGAATTTACTGCGAACTACTTAAAAACTTCATCTTGATTCATTTCTTCCACCTTTTGCACCTGACCAATTTTTCTGTATTTGAGTTTTATCCGTCTCCATCATATCTGCCATAGCTTCTTTAATGCGCTTGGCTCTTTCTAATTGGAACTTCTTTTCGTCGTTTTCCAATTTTTCACGAATTGCGTGTTCTTTATTTTTCTTCGAGATTTCAACCGTTCGCCTACGTTTAATCGCTGCGATTTCCTTTTTCATTTTGGGGGTTTCAGGGTTTTGGAGAAATATGGCCCAATCCTGGTATATGGCCACTTCCAGAATTGGGCAGGATGACCCGGATCTCCAGAACTGTGAAAGTTAGAAAGTTGATCCCAAAGGCAAAGTTGTTGAGAATTATATTTAAGCGAACACGTGTTTCAGGGTTTTGGGGAGATATGGTCCAATCCTGGTATATGGCCACTTCCATAATTGGGCAGGATTACCCAGATCTTCAGAACTATGAGAGGTAGAAAGTTGCTTCCAAGGACAAAGTTGTAGACAATAAAATTTTAGATAACACGTGTTTCTGGGTTTTAGGCAAAACGAGTTAGTCCTTGGATATAAGCTTTTCTAGATTTAAATGGTCTGAGACTACTTCGGTAGGGCCTTTGACAACCTTGGGTAATTTCTATGGATCTTTGAAACTCTTATAGTTATAAAAGAACATTAAACGTTGGATTGTTTGCTTATTTGTATCTTTGGATACGTTCGAGTCTTTTTGTAACATCTATTCTCTTTGCCATAAATATTCTGTTTGCCACATCTATTCTGATACGTACGGGTCTTTGGTTATGTTACTTTATAAAAACATTGAACATTAGAAGTGACATGTAGCAATAAAGACCGTTATCTCAATTTTCGTTTAAGTTTCCATTTTTTTGCTATCGTTTTGTAAAACTACCATTCCGTTAAACTGCTACCTGCCTTACAAAATTAAAGGAAAATACAAAACTTATTGCAAATGTTCACACAAACCTAGCGTGAGGTGACATTTCTCTAATCTGGCATGCAAATCTCAGAGCCTTTCTTTTTCAAGTCATTGTTTCAACTGAAAGTGTAAAAAATGATCGACAAAGTTAATTATGTTCCTTGTTTCATGAGCACTCTTGAGTCAGAAAACCAGCCGAAAGCTCAATTCTATACCCTAAATTACATTACATACTAATTTCCGTAGGCGAACCCAACCCCGGCCACTAGACATTTGACAAATCGTATTTGACAAAATAAAAAAATCCGAAATAAAGGGCTTTTTTATTGAAAATATTTCAACAAAAATTTCATGAATTTCAGTTTCAGTTCAACTAGAAATTGTTAAAATAATTTCACTAAAATAGCATTTGATCCGACATTATTCGTGAATAGATTTATTAAAAAATATTTCAAAACTTGGAGCATGAAGATGATTGATAATTATCGTAATCATCGTCTCTTTCCGATCTTTCACAAATTATCTTTTTAATTTTCAAAGGACGGCCCCCTAATACTTTACCACGACGACGTTTTGCAGATTTTGCATCTTTCTCCGGATCTGATGTTTCTGATTCCCACGAACTAATTTCCGATGAAATAATTTCCGACACAGTTTCAGAATCACAATTGAATATTTCCAAATCTTGCATGACATGTTTTTGCTCAATTGGATTCACAGTGAGAGTTACGTTTCTGTCCGGTTCATCACACATGTCTTCCACTATTTCCTGTATGGAGTCGCAAAATTCTAACAAATCGGTTTTCGAACAGTTAATTTTATCGTATACGATGAATAGGTTTGAAACTTCTACGGGTAACTCGTTTAAGATGATATCCAATTGATTCTCAAAAGATAGGCGTGTATATGTGGACAAAGCTTTCATTTTCTCAGACATAAACGACCGCAAGCTGGTATCTTGGTCAAACGTAAAGTCCAAGTCTTTCTTTTTATTTGTTGTAAAGACGAGTGAATAATTTTTTAGGAATTTTGATCTGGCTGTTGACCAATCACTCGAGAAGAAAAGCTCACTGAAAACTTGTTTGTCTTTTCGATTGACGAAGTTTCGAATTTTAAATAATTTTTCCTTCTCCGATTTCACATCATAACATTTCTCGAACTCTTTTAGAAAAACCGCTGGATTCGATTTACCTTCAACAAATACTAAATCGTCAGTTGACTTCAAAGCTTTTTTCTGGTGGAACTATTTTCATCGGTTTTTGCACCAGCAATCAGTTCAATATCTGTTTCAACAAACAATCGCAAATAAAAAGTTTTAATACAAAAAATAAGAAAAAATCTTAGAGAACTTACAGGTCTTCAATTTCTTTCCTTTAAAAACGAATTCTCCATCCGTTACATAATTTGCAATTTGAAAAGAATTTAAATCAACATTGACTTCTTGTAACACTGATGAAACTATACCTGATTCCGTAAATCATCTTGCAGCGAAATATGAACGTTGATTAAAGAGTCTGCTTCCTCGAAATAATGCCAATTGGTCAAATCAGATATGATGGCATAAACAAACGTTTGCTTATTGAAAACTTCGCAGAGAAAATAATTCATACCTGCCATTTCAGTTTGAACTTATAAAATAAATAAATGTCAATGTTTGCCAAACGTTTCTACCAAGAGCGGGCGTTTTTGTAAAAGATTAAAATGTCCGTTGTAAATATTCGCCGTACTCGTATTCGAAGAAAAATCTTATAGTTTTAATTTAACTCGATGGTACAATATATTTTAAAAATATGTAATTCTACTCAATACGTGTACTCAATTCTATGAATAAAATGTTGAATGGTTCGGGAAGATAAAGTGTCAATACTAAAAGGAATAATCTAATTTGTTGAAATTTTTTTTTGAGGGGCTTCCAGCTGACTGCGGGGACATTGGGACTGAATGGGCGAATTTTAAGAAATTTATCTTGGGTGCGGCTGAGGAATGTCTGGGCAGTGTCACTAGCGGGGGTCGAAACAAAAAAACGGGTTGGTGGAACGCCGATATCAGGGATGTTGTATTGGACAAAAGGAAACTTTACTTGATCTGGTTACAGGACAGGACGGCGGAGAAGTGGGATGCTTACAAGGCTTGTAGTAAACTGGTTAAGGATCTAGTCATTGAAGCGAAGGACAGGGAGGGGAAGAAGTTTGGAGAGGAATTGGAAAAGGCAGGTCGAGGCAGGGGTAAGAAATTTTGGTCGATGATTAAGGACATTAGGCGCGGTGGCGTGAAAGAAGGATGTAGTAGCATTTTAGATAAAGGCGGCGAGGTAATTACAGATAAGGGTGAAGTCTTGAAGACTTGGCGGGATTACTTTCAGGATTTATTTACATCTGTCAATCTGGTAGAAGAAAATGGGAGGGAGGCGGGTCGTAGCTTGGAGGTGGAGGAGGAAATTACACTGGATTGAGGTGTCGCCTGAAGGTCGCGATTAGCAGGAAATCCGCATGGGTGGATGAAATTAGGGACAGAATTTAATTAATAATAAGCGATTCAGGTGGGATCCAATGGCTTTGTAAGATTTTCAATTTGGCCATGAGGTCTTCTACGGTACCTGCTGACTGGAGCTTCGGTGTTATTGCTCCAATGTATAAGAAGGGCAACCGTAAGGTTTGCAGTAATTACAGGGGGATATCGCTCTTGAGCGTGGTAGGTAAGGTGTACGCGAGTGTACTTGTTGACCGGGTTAGGAACATAGTGGAAGGTGTACTGGATGAGATTCAGGGTGGTTTCAGGCCTCTGAGGGGGTGTCAGGATCAGATTTTCTGCCTCAGGCAGACTATCGAAAAGCTTTATAAAAAGAACAGGGACTTGTACCTATGCTTCATCGACTTGGAGAAGGCATTCGACCGGGTACCAAGGCAGAAGTTGTTCGGGGTTCTTAGCGAGTACGGTATCAATGGGGGCTTACTGCGTGCCATTAAGAGTATTTACTCAGAAAGCAGGGCAGCGGTAAGGATAGACGACGAAATTAGCGAGTCTTTCGAGGTTAAAGAGGGCGTTCGTCAGGGTTGTTGTCTTTCCCCGCTTCTTTTCATAATTTTCATGGACAAAATCATCAAGCAGGCGAACTTGCAGGGAAATGTCAAGGTGGGTGAGGTAATAATGAAAATTCTGGCCTATGCGGATGACTTGATTCTGTTGGCAGATAGTACCGCGGAGTTACAGGGTGGGATTGACTGCCTGAATGCTGCATGTGGGGAGTATGGGATGAAGATAAGTGTAGGGAAAACTAAGGTTATGCATATAGGCAAATCTCGGAAGGAGATAGCTTGCAATTTAAATGGGGAGGAGCTGGAGCAGGTTTCTGAATTCAAGTACTTAGGAACCATTTTTTCAGAGGATGGCAAGTTGGTTAGAGAATTTGAGGAAAGGAGGAAAATGGGAAACGCGGTGGCCAGTCAGTTGAGGTCGCACGTGTTCAATAAGGAGGAATTAAGTAGCGAAACGAAGTTAGCTATTCACAGGTCAATATTCCGGCCGACGATTCTGTATGGTAGTGAGAGTTGGGTGGATTGCGGATATCTAGTGCATGACCTGGAGGTTTCTGATATGAGGGTTCTTAGGACTATAGCGAAAGTTAATAGGAGGGAGCAGTGGGATAATCATATCAGGAACGACGACATTAGGGAAAACTTAGGGATTGCGTCAGTGGAAGAGGAAGCAAGGGCCAGTCGTCTACGTTGGTTTGGGCACGTTCAAAGGATGGGTAGTAACAGGTTACCGAAAAGGATCTTGGGTGCACAGGTCCCGGGTGTTAGGCCAAGGGGTAGACCAAGGAGAAGGTTTATAGATTCAATTAAATCAGATTTAGAAGTTAGGGGACTTTCTCTGGGCGAACAAACCATCTCCTTGGCAGGCGATAGAAAGGCATGGAGGACGATAGTTCACCATTCTGGGGTTGTGACATAAAGACCTCACACCGGAGGGTAATAATGGTCTATAAAGTTTGATGATGATGATGATGATGATGATGATGATGATGCAATTTTGCAGCAGTGTATTTCTGAAAGATTGAAACGGCAGCCCCTTAGTCCTTTGCAGGACAATAATTCAAACACTGCTCGTGTTATATGCAAATGTTTTGTGTGTATTGGAACACCAGCTGGTCAAGCAACGTAAACTTAATAATGAGCAAATTATAACTTTCCTAATTGTAAATCTGCTTTCGTATATGGTCAAGAAACTCAATTTCGTCCATTGTCCATCCCATTGGTTCCGGTGCACAATTTCCACAAAAAAAATTTCCCAGTTTTGTAAGATATGCTTTCATTTCACACCAAAATGAACAATTTCCGTGCTATACTTGCTGAGATATATGCGAAAAAGTTTCGCCGACCCTCGAAAAACCTCGCGAAAACCATGTTTTTGGTCACTCTTTCGACCATATCTCCGGAATCACTTGACCG
This sequence comes from Pseudolycoriella hygida, assembly GCA_029228625.1. Classification (NCBI taxonomy): domain Eukaryota; kingdom Metazoa; phylum Arthropoda; class Insecta; order Diptera; family Sciaridae; genus Pseudolycoriella; species Pseudolycoriella hygida. The sequence goes on along the minus strand of CM055404.1, from coordinate 3,702,379 downwards.
ATTTTGCTCATCTTTGAACATGCATCATGGGACACATTATGCACTTTTCCGGAAAAGTTGAAGGTGACCGGTGAAGTCGCTTAGAAAAAAAATGACGGGACGTTCAGACAGACATTTTGTTCGCTGATTCGTCATCTCTAGACGATATTAAATGCATCCGCCTCACTCCCGCCTCGATCTACCCCATGTGACAATAAAACGCATAGGACCTTTGTACTTCGTACGGGTCCAAAAGGCTCATTGTATTGGTATACTTTCTTTATTTATTCAAAAAATACTTTAGTTGATACTTGAACATAATGGGTTTTTGCTCATTAATTTTTGTGGTATTAAAGATAATTTTTCTGACAAAAGAGATACACACGTCATCATCGAAGGCTCGGCAGTCTTCCAAATAATCTCAATCAGCAACAAAATAGCACCAGCAATCCACCCATAAGTTACGAATACTGGAAATTCAATTTTATGAATGTCCTCACTCTCCGAATGGTTCAAACGTAAACGATTCATTTTTAAAACTAATTTCTCTAAGTCATCGTATTCCCAACGTGTCCATAGCTCAATCAAACCAGAACTGCGTAGCCGATGAACTATTCCGTTATAACGTTCGAAAAAAAGAAACTTTTCGTTCAGTGGATAGGACATGAATTTCTTCAGTATTTCCAATTTCGGATTGTAATAACCTTTAATATTGAGACGTTTCTGAGCGCGGAATAAATAGGCGACGTTTGGTGCGTTCGCATAAAACGCAATGGACGTGTTGTACATGCACATGTGATCGTCCATGTAGTTGGGAATCGAAATTATTTTATCACTCCAGTCAAGGTATGCAGTTTGATTTGTTAACGCATCGATGAGTTCTTCTCGCCAAAGGGAAAAAGCCAGAATTGGCAACGACGAATGATAAATTTCTTCCAGTGTCTTAATTTGACGTTGAAGTATTGGCCGTGTGGTGTAGCTCTTTAAATTCGATAAAATTCCATTTACAATTACAAATCCAATGAACGTCAACGGACAAATAATGAAAGCTTCAGCAAGAGATAACTGTGGATATTTAATGGAAAAATTGTCATTCATTAAAGTATTTAGAATGTCGATCACACTTTGAAAGAGTACAACTTTCTGCTGTTTAACGTATCGACAAGCTACTAGCAATACAATCAAGCCGCCGAGTGTTATCCATGAATACACGAGCAATTCATCCGATGCAAGAATCAAAATATATGATGAAAAATCTGAGTAATATGGCGCCTCGGGAACTATTATTATAAACCAATCTAAGACCATAGGATAAATGTAAAAGTCTTTCTCATCATGCTGGATGAACCAAATGAGATGAATATCGGTGCCATTCCGGAAATATTCTTCAGCAACGGTGAAATTGTAGTGTTCGCTTACAGTGAATGATGCATTCATCAGTTTTAATACGGTGGACCAAAATTCTTTGTCAAAATAAAAAATGAAATCTTCACTTATTCGGAGCTGATGTTGTTGGAAATTTGAATTATGGGACGCAAATATTTTTTCGAGCGTTGCGGCTGAAGTCGTCAAATTTACAATATCAGACTTTTCGAATGGATGGAATAGAAAAATGTCCAATGATTGTTCTACAGTTGATCCTTCAAGTACGGAAGAGCCTAAATAAACAAAAATGATCAAGTTTTATGGCGTATAGTTAAATTCTAATGTTAGAAAAGCGTTGAACATTTTCTTTATAGCAAAATCTGGACGTAATATGAATAGAAAACGTGAAATTCGGGTGCATTTCTCTAAGTCTACCAACACATAACCGAGTCTACCTCCCATAACCAACCAGATTTTCCTGAAATTATTTTTTTCGAAAAACCACTTAAGGTGTCTTTCTAACGATAAGTTTCGACTAATTTTTAGACCATGGTAGAGTTGGAAAGGGAAAGGGTTAGCTTTCCACCAAGAATATCCGGGTACAATCCTGGTGAGGAAATTCTGCGCACAAATATCTGAGTCTAACTTTGGACGGAGATATAATTAGCACCAGAAGAAATTCTAATGGTAAAATGCTAGCTACCGTTAGGCGCGGTTCGGAATTCACGTTAAGCATGTGGTCCAAAAAATGCCTGCCGGTAAAACACATTGATGGGACAAAACCGGCATTCTAAGCCTTACTAGTTTCCGCCCTAGTACATCTAGGGAATGCAAAACCAGTTTCAAAACCGGTATTGATAACCGGTTTCCTTCAAAATCGAAACCGGTTTTCGAGTCCGTTTTCACGGTTTTTATAAGTTTGTTTTATCAAGTACATAACTAGAGATAAACAGATGGAAAGTCCACTTTTCGTGTGAATCCTGTTGACCCGTAGCAAGACTGAGGCCAACAATGGATCTTTTCATTCTTGTATATGTAAAACATTTTATGAGCTGAGAGCGTTGAAAAAAGTCCTTGATTCATGAATAGTATCATTTTCTACTTATATACTGTTTGAAATAGTATATTTCAACATACCCCAATCCACACAAGATGTGTACTTACCCGGGGGCGTAGCCCAAGCGAAAAGTATACATCGAGTGTGTATCAGGGTATTTTGAAAATTATTTTTCTGTAATAGTTAGAGTGTGTTGGTGCACACCCAGCGAAAAGCATGTTAAAATGGTGTGAATTTCAGCCGAATACGATCAGTCTTTGAGAGGGAAGATATTGCAGAAAAAAAGTTTTAGGCTTCCTTGGTTCAGAGGTTTATCTCAGCCCCTCCGAAAGCCGAACAAAATTTTTAACAAAAAATTTTATTCTTTGATTTTCTCAGTATAGTCCGCAGAGTCGATTGACACAAAATTCCGTTAGATCGAAGAGGTGATGTATGTGAGCTTCATACAACCTGGTTGAATTTATTCGAGAATACACTCTTAATGACAATCCGAAAATAAGGCTTCAACTGTACTGAAATATTGTATTTTTTTGTTATCTAAAATAGCTTTTTATATAAAATCTATAATGAATTTCGTGAAATTTTGTTTTGGGGCAAGGATCCCCTGAAAATGAGCTCTCAATACGGCCCTGCCTTACCTGCTGCAAAAATATCAATAATTCTCTGATCCTTGCAAAAATCGAACATTTGTTTGATGTCATTAACAGAGTTGACTTGTTTGAAGAATACTCCGATTTTCATGTTCATTTGAAGTCGTTGGATTGCTTTGAGGTGAACATAAAAAAGAAAATTTCTATGAAATGCAGAATTTTCCAAGGCGACAATAACAAATGTATTCTTGGTCGATATTTCAATCAGACGTTCTAAACCAGAGATGCTCTTATTGGCTTCAATTTCGAAAACAAATAAACTGCGCGCCTCGTCATTTCCTTCTGTACTTATGAAATTACTAATGTTTATTGTCGACTCCAGTAAAAAAACTTTGTGGTCAAATTTGAAGAAATCGTTCAATTGGCGTATGAGTTCAAATTCTTGATACGCGTTGCAAATAATAGGCAATGTGATGATGAGCGCAACTCTCATTTTGCTCTGTTAATATTAAATATATTGTCGTTCTGTGCGTTGTTAGTGATAAAAAATGAAAATATATATAGTCGTTAGTTCACGTGCGTACTGAATAGTTTAGTCCAGATGATATGCTTATCAAATAAATTTTTGTGTTTGAAATTATTTTGTGTTCAACAAAAAGGTGCAGTTACTCGTTAATAACATTACGTATGTTCGGCTCATGCAGCAACCTTCCTACGAGTCAAAACAACAATTTGGAAGCACTTACGTACAATATTTTACATGTTGATGCTCGCTAAATGCGTTTTCCAAGTCGCTTGCGACGAGGTAATAACTCATTTACCGAGCAGAAACATGTAAAAAATTTTTAACCTCATCTGTTGTCTGCGACGAATGCTTTTTCCCCGAGAGCTTTTTTTGTTCGCGAAGAAAGTCAATACCCTGGACAGTGGAAAATATTCCCCAGTGCAATCTCTCGAATTAAGATAAGGAGACATTTGTTTTCTACATATTTTTTTGTGGAAACTGACCTCTTGCGAGTTGGTTTGGTGTTACACAAACATATTTACTATTATTGTATACGCACAGTGTTTCCCCGTAATAGTACACGTGCTTCCGAATTGGTTGTTTTGACTCGTAGGAAGTAAACTAGCGCCGCTAACACAAACCTTGTATTATTATTATTATTATTATTATTATTATTAACACAGAGACGAAAATCTCATAATTCCGGACAAGTTAAAATATACCTTAGTGAGATCTAACTACATTCATAACTATTTTTTGCAGGTTACAGAATTTATTTGTCTTGAAGAGATATCCTTAATTTTATCTATATACATTTAATATTACGTATCTTCCTAGACTAATTTGTCAATTGGTAATAAAAAAAATGATTTGTAATGTGACTAATGTTTGATTCCACTGAAAAATTCATTGAAATGGTAGGTGTAATTCATTGTCCCTTATGAATAGATGAAGTGCAATCATAAAAGTTTACAGTATTGCTCCAAAATTTGTTGTATTGATATGTACGACGCGACGTTTGCTAAGCGAGGCAAAATAAGGAGAGTAATAGTATATTATCATCCAAGGAATATAATGGCCCGAAGAATATTCACGTACCGAGACTACAATCAAACTTCTTACGCCTTGGGTATATAATTAGTCATTCGACTCGGGGCTTTTTAGACCCGTCTTCAAAAAAGGGGTCTTATGCGTTTACCACAACGTTTGTAACCAATCGAATTTCGACCTGGGAGTAGGGGGGGGGGGGGGGGAGCACCGATCATGGTCCTTAGATGACGAATCAGTAATAGAAAAAATGTCCGTCTGTCAAAACGATAACTCGAGTAAAACTCAACCGATTTTCAAAAACTTTTCTTTCCCTGAAAGGTAATCGAAAAATGTTTTATGGGATTGAATCTGGGCACTGTCGGCCCAAGCGCCACCAGGCTAGGGCAGTTTAAGTGATTTTTGGTCTTTTGTACAAAACTCGAGAAAAACTTTCCTGATTTTCAAAATTTTTGTTTTGTTTGAAAGACCTTGGCATAGCCGACAATTTATGGAAGAAACTTTTTCGAATTTGAGTCCTTGGATTAAGCTAGGGCACTAAAATCAAGTCTCTGCTAGGGCTCTATGTGTTTTTTGTCCATAACTCGAGCAGATCTTTTCCGATTTTCATAATTTTTTTTTGTTTGAAATACCTTAGCATAGCCGACAATTTATGGAAGAAAGTTTTTTGAATTCGAGTCCTTGGACTTAGCTAGGGCACTAAAATCGAGTCTCTGCTAGGGCCCTATGTGTTTTTTGACCATAACTCGGGCAAATCTTTTCCGATTTTCATAAAATTTTTTTTGTTTCAAAGATCTAGGCATGACCGACAGTTCGTAGAAGAAACTTTTGCCTGTGCTTAGGGCTCAAGTGGGCCATGTCGGTCCTAAGGTCAGCCGTAACCAAAAAACAATTTTTTTTGCTATGTTGCTACGTACGGGTCCCTTCATATGCTGTTTTAATTTTCATTGGGATTTGACGTCATGATATTATAGTCGGACTATAATAAAACTTATCTTCCTTGAGCTAGTATGTCATATATTAAACCTCGTTATTCGCATCACAAAATAACATTTTACTATTCGCACTAACATACGCAAATGTACATTATGTATTTCCTGACCTATAAAGTATTTATTGAGCAATAAAATATTTACTTTAGACAGGACAGTAAAATATTTACTTTAGACACGACAGTAATTAAGTGTATGTACCCACTCGGTAAGTTGATATAACCGGTGTGCGATGCGATAGGTAAATGGCTCATAACGTACGTGTAGTCAGAGTAATCGGTAAATCTCATGCGATGTGTTTGTTTTGATAGAGTAAAAGTTTGTGATTCTCAAATTTCTTAAATTTGTGGGATTTTACGGAAAAGAATTTCCTTCGTATGGCATTACTCAATTCTCGGCAAAACATTTGTTCCCTAAAGCCGCCTTTAAGTTCTCAATACAGATGAAAAACTCGAACTAAACAACTAAAGTCATTTCATAGAAACATGAATGAATTGGCACGCGGCAACTTTGATTCGTTCGTAGAGTGAACATAACAAAATTTGAAACTTGAATAGATTTTTATGAAATAAGATGTTTTGCAGATTTCAACTTACCTTGTGGGTACACGTTAAAACATAGTACAGAGGAACACTATTTATGAGTAATATTACAAGTGTCCGGGGCTCGTTACCGAAAACATCATACACCTGTAATATTACCAATATTACTCATAACAGTGTTCCTCTGTAATATACTATACTTGGCTTGTGTAAAGAGGGGGTTTCGTTATTTTGACGTTGGTTTAGTTGAAATGTTTACGTATCTTTCATTAAAAATTGATGCAATTTGCATCAAATTGAATGTCATTCCATTCAATTAATTGAATAATTTTTTTTATGATAAACAAAGTATTATTCCACGTGTCTACAAGAAGCTCTACAATTACATAGTGCGTGGTTCCACACAGAAATTAATAATATTGTGTTTGTAGTGTAAGTGACGTAGAAATGTAAACAAATACATTCAACCTTTTTTTATTTTTTAGTGATCTAATTTGTCATGTCTTGACAAGAAAGCATAGGAACATAATTTAGTTGGCTTTCCTCACCAACAAAAATCAGTTTAACCATACTTTCATAAGTTGTTGAAATAAATAAAAACCGTGATGATGATGATTTATTTTTGATTTTATCAATTTAAAATGGCTGAAACTGATTTTATATGCAGGATCTGTTCATACGAAACTTAAGCTACCATGTTTGTCACTATCACACTAACATTGAATGATTGAGAGAATAATAGGATAGTGCTCTGCTGTGATTGGTTGAGTTATTAAAAATAAATTCTTCGTGAAAATTTTCTGTTTGTTTAATGCACTTACACATTTACGATTTCTGAACGAATGCGTTGCGCCAACACCATATTGTGACTCGGTTTAATATATGACATACTGGCTCGAGGAAGATAAAGGAGGATATGTATAGGCGACAGAAAATTATATTTAATCTCGTTAAATATATACTACACATACTCATTAAAACTCGTACCTGTAATATATACTCGATTAAAATATAATTTTCTGTCGCCTATCCATAATCTACTATTATATATGTCTCTACTCTGATTTCGTTGATTCTTTTTCTATTTGAGAGGTAATCGAGTACCGAATTATATTCAAAAACAAATTTGGACCCGGTGTCTGTGCTTAGGGCTGAAGTAGGCCTCAGGTTTTTTCTAAGGTCGGCCCTAACCATAAAAATTTTTTTTTGCTAAATTGCAGAACACATTGAGGGAAACAGTTTTATCTATGGAAGTATGTGTCCGAGGTATATCCTTATGGCCGTAGGTCGGTCCTAAGGTCTGTCTTAGAAAAAAAAAATGGTTTTCACAATGTTGTAAAGAAAATGGAGGGAAAAATTTTTGTCTATGTAAGTATTTGCCCGAAGCCTCTACTGTGAGGTTTCTAGGTCGGCCTAAGACAAAAAAATGTTTTTTTGCTGTGTTGTAGAAAAAATTGAGTTGAACATTTTTGTCTATTTCTGGGTCAATTTCGGAACTTAAGAGTTAAGCCAATATTGACTTAAATGAGTTCGAGTCTTTTTGTAACATCAACTCTGTTTGCCACATCTATTCTGATACGTACGAGTCCCTTCATAAGTTTTTATTGGCAGAGTACATTGAATCCAAGCTTTTTTGGGATTGAAAGGCAATTCTTCAATATGAATAAGGCTTGGTGTGAATTTAGCACCGACAATCTCGAAGTAAGTAAGCCGATTGAATGTGATTTCTTTTCGATTTCGTCTGGGATTCCATTTAAGGTTAGAGGTGATCCATGTACGATTATTCCTGGGATGGCATCATTCAACATTTTTAATTCGTCATCAACTCGTTTTTTTTCAAATAAAAGCAAGTCAACAATAAATTATTACTATTCTTCATCATAACATACACCCTACATCATTATCAATACGTCAAAAATCTTTCTCTTGAAGCAAATATAGAAAATTTCATTATAAAACTGGCTTAGATTTAGACAAATAAGATATACAACCGGAAAAACAATCGAAAAAATAGCCATAAAGGACATTTACATCATCAGTATCCGGATAGTTAGATTCATCAAGCATCAATCCCAATTTAGCATTTACTCTATCATAATCAACCATTGGCTCATCAATGGTAATGTATTTAGTCATCCTACATGGGAACTTTACGTGCGATATTATTGGGTTATGATCACTAAATTCACTACTGATAGTTGAATTGTGAACACTAACAGCATCCGAACAATGAAAGATGGCGTGATCAATAATTGATTTTGAGGAGGGACGAGTAATATAGTTATTAGACACAACTATGTTGGCCCCAAGCAAGATGTTGACGTATTCATTCAAATGGTGATTAGCATTATAGGGGGAATATTTCAGCACATCATAATTAATATCACCAGCAATCATATAAAATTGTTCGCTTTTATTCACAGTCATAGCCAGGTGTTTCAAGAACTGAGCCTCATTTCGATAATAGGGAGGCCGATAATATGCATGAAGTTTAAATTCCTTAAAAACACAATCCTTTAAAAAGATTGTGCCTGATAGCTTATCTTGTTCAAGCTGATCGAGCTTTGCCAAAATTTCGTTATTGTTACTAGCGTTGATTTTGATTTCACCCTCAAGATGTTTGACACGTGCAGCCAGATTTGAAATTGTACAGTTCAATATTTCTGTGCTTGAACGCAATGACTCATAAGTTCATTCAAAAGGCTACCATAATTTGCATCACTAGAGACTCTCTCTGTAGCGGGAATGTTTTTGTTTCCACTTGAATTAGTGTCACTTTTATCATCCACGCACTTACTTAAACAATCGTTGCAAGACCACTTCAGGACACCAAGCTCAATATCATTTATGTTCCCCTTCTTGACTTTAGCACAAGTTGCGTGAAAACTTTTTTTACAGATGAAGCATAAAATTCCTGGTTTAGATTTGGTCACATTAACGTAGCATAAAACACATCTATTAATCGTAGCCATGTGCTCAAGAACAAAGAAGATGAATAGACAATTAAAGAAAGAAGGTGAGTAAATGTTGCGTGTAAATTTCCGATGTACGGGGTTCTCATACGTACTTCTCCAACCACAAAAAAAAACACATTCCTCTCACCCATAGAAGTTCGCAATTAAATATTGCACTCAAAAAATATTACACTCAGTAATAATGTCCAGAAAGCGATGAATCCAGATAGAGGTCATTTTCAAAGTCACACCACAAAAAGTTCAATTTGCTCATGAAAAAATTATTCACCTTTCATCGAATCTCACACATTTATTACAAAAAAAAAACAAGCAAACAAATAAATTGTCCACATCTAGCAGTATCCTCAAATTAGACAACGATAATAAATTTAAATATCACATCCAATGAAGAGAAATTAACAAACTTAACTCGTCCGATTAATTTGTGTACTGCAAAAAAATACGTCCGATCTCGTCGACGTCTGTGAATAAACTGTGATATAAAGTGGTATCTCAGTTCTCGGTTTCGTAAACTGGGTTCTCGACTTCGGCTCGAACCATTTACTCCACCTCGAACCGAGATACCATTTTACAGCTCATATAGCATGAAATACTATTATAGTCGAATAAAAAATTATAGTCAAGTCGACCAGAGTATGCCTATTATGTACCTTCAAGTTTCATACAAACTCGACTATAATATTGCCCTACTTTCACGTATATAATTGGCTAGTTATATGCCCAAATGAATAAAAGAGTTTTCAAACGTCAAAATATGATTTTTGATTGCTATGGAAACGTTTGGGTATGTAATAATGTGCTTCTAAATTGGTTATTTTGATTCGTGGGACATTTGCTAGATGAGCCGAAGGTGAATCTTGTAAACCGACGAGTCAAAACAATTATTTGGAAGCGCTTACGTACAGGTTATTCAACGTAACTAGGAAAAATATAATGATTTGACGAGTATGAGGTTTGCAGTCAAAAACGTATACTTTTCTGAGCTTCGTACTATATTTTTCATTCCGAGGGTTCAGAAAACTGCTTTTCTGTATTAAAATAGGACAGAAAAAAGCTGTGGTGCTTTTTGCAACTGGGCAGTAACAGCCTTTACAATGTTGTAACGCGAAACGGTCAAAATAAGTTTGGATGAAATAAACCCGGACAAAATAACATGGAGACACTGTTAATGTGTGTACTCACCTACACCTTTGTTCATTATATGTATAATGCCGAAAATATCAGCCTTAGATTCATCAATTCAATAAACAACATTGTAAACAAATATAATATAAAACGAGGAATACACTAATTTCTCCCTGATGGCGCATGTGTTAGTAGTCGAAAATGAGGAAAAAGTAAATAAGATAAAAAGCCACGCGTTTGATTATTTAAAAAATTAATTGCTTTGGTCTTGTTTACTGAATTGCAAATCAATAGGTGAGTTCCCTTCAGAGTTTAACGAGTTGGTAAAATTTAATTTTTCGATAAACTGCTAAATCGCATCAAACGTACTCAGAATTAAATTTAACCGGATAAATGCTGATAAATTTATTGTAGCCTCCGAACTAGTTTTTTGGTAAGTTTATCGAGATAAACAACGCACGAAGTTTGAAATTTGCTTCTCAATGTGATTTTAGGAAGTTTGTGATATGATAATTTGATGGTTTATTTGTAAATAAAATTGATTCTATGACTAAAATTTCACGTTTCGCTTTTGTGTAAGTTCGAATATACTGAAGTTAATTCGGTTTTCTCCCGTCAAATAAGAAAATTAAATTTAATTTTGCTGTCAAATTTAGCTAGACGTCAAGTTTATCGACGAGTTAAATTTATCAGCATCGATAAACTCTGAAAGGAATTCACCTAATATTTTTTTTAAGTTACTAAGTATGTTTGGAAAGGTATGCATAGCCGTGCCTGCGTCACGTCCGTCGTCGGTCGCTTAGAGCTTCATCAATCAGAATCAAAAAATGTATCCGAACAAAAGCTACACTGATAAAAAATATACTTGACGCTTATCTGTAAAACTTCGGCAGTTTGAAATTTGTTTCCTAAGGCAAAGTTGGTGAGAATTACGTTTTAGAGAAAATAGTTTCAGGATTTCTGTAACTACGTTGGTCCTCTTTTTGATATGGTGCAGTCATCAGCCATCAAAATCAATAGTCTCAGACGTACTTCGGTAGGGCCTTTGACGTTACCTTGGGTAATTTCTATAGATCTTTGAAATTCTTATAGTTATAAAAGAGCTTATTTGCTCATTTCTATATTCAGATATTCGAGTCTTTTTGCAACATCTATTCTGTTTGCCACATTATTCTGATACGTACGGGTCCCATGCACATGTTTGTAATTATATACTTTTCATGAAGGTTCTTTCAGGTAGGTAGGCTCTTTGCTTGAATTATTTTTGTCGTTGACGTGATGCTCAGACACTAACACATCTAGAAGATTTTCGTTATGGAGATTAACCTTTCGGCTTATCGTCAGTCAAGTCATGCAACTTGATACGTTGGTGGTTGTGATATGAACAAACTGTTGAGGTATCTTTTTGCCTCAGTGAAAGATATTCTCTTGCGATTCGCACACTGTCCTGTTCTTCACGAATACTAACGAAAAGTATATACATACCAGAGAAAAGTTTCTTTCAAAAGAAAGTTGCTTAGTTTCACAAAGTTTTATTGTGCCCAATCCCACATTACGTAATTTTTTATTATCGACACTTTAAAAAATGATGAAACAATAATAATGATGCCCACCTGGTTTTCCGGTTTTTTCCACCTCCTTCTTCTTCCTTTCCCAGTATTGACCTCTGCTTTCCTAGTGTCCTTGAAAAATGAGCAATTTTGTATTTACGCATAGACCCTTGCGCAGATCGCGGACTAAATTTTACAATTTTTTAGCCGACCGCCGATATTAGAGAAAAAACTCAAGATTTCAAAATTTTGTATTGGTAAAATTTTTTATTTTCAAATGCTTTTGTTCATTTTTCTGATATAAACGATAACTTTTCTGGCAAGACGGACACACGCCCAGTCTTCCAAATGGGATCAGCATCAAAATATTACCAGCATCAGCATCAAATATTGGAAATTCAAGTCTTAGCGTCCTGATTCTCCGAATGGTTTAAACGTAAACGATTCATTTTTACAAGGATGTAGAGTCAGCAAAACCAAGTCTATTTAAAATTTGACAATATTTATTTAAATACCCGACCGGTTTCAATAGCTGCTTCTGACGAGGGATTTTTTTAATGTATCATTTTTAAAACTATTTTCTCTAAGCCATCGTGTCTATAGCTCAATCAATTCAAACCTGCGTAGCGCTCTGTGGATAGGTCGTGAATGTCCCTTATATTTGCAATTTCGGATTGCCTGAGGAAAAACCAATCCAAAACCATTGGATAAATGTAGATGTAGAGGTCCTTCTCATTCCGTTGAACGAACCAAATGGATGAATATCAATGCCGAAAATATTCTGCAGCGACCATGGTGAAATTATAGTGTTCGCTTACATCAATTTTAATACGGTGGACCAAAATTGCCTGTCAAAATAAAAAATTAGGTCTTTATTTATTCGGAGCTGATGTTGTTGGATTACTGGACGCTAATACTTTTTCGAATGTTGCGGCTGAAGTTGTCAAACTTACTTTTTGAATGGATGGAATGGAAAAATGCCCAATGATTGTTCTAAACCAGTTGATCCTTCATATATGAAATTGCCTATTTTTTAAGAATGGAATTTTTCGTAAATAAACAAAAATTATCAGACTTAATGCTAATGAATGATTGCAGACCCGAATAGTTAGTTACAAAGAAGTTAAATATTATAGAAGGTGCATATTGAACGTTTTCAAGTGGATGGACATATGTCCGTCTCTTTTCGACATTAGCCGAGCCAAATGCAGACATCACATTAGGAATAAGTGAACACATTCCTTAAGAATCGTGTAAGAATCGTGTGGGAATGACTTATGTCTTGCAAAATTTCTATAACGAAAGCAAAAGCGTTCACATATTCCGTCCATCAACTTCTTTGCCCGGACGGAATATGTGAACGCTTTTTCTTTCGTCATACAAATTTTCCATGGCATAATACATTCCCACACGATTCCTATACGATTCTTAAGGGAATGTGTTCACTTATCCCTGACGGGGGTTAATCATGTCACAGAGATTTTCTCAAAGGGGGAAGTTTCCATTCGCCAACGATGGGGATTACGTTAACTCTAACGAGTGCGTGTCGTCAAACCCTAGTCCGCATTCGTGCTGGGAAGTGTATAAATCGACCTGATTTAGTGTTGTGAAATCGTCGAGGTCCTTCCTAGATTTTGTGCAAAATGTAAATTTAAAATTGTGAATCTAGAATAAACCCCATACAACACACACGACGTCGATAAGTAATAGATAACGTAATCATTTTCAGACGGTCACGGGAAGGGCTTCTTGTCTTTTGTAAGACCCGCACGAAGAACGAAATTCTTCGAAAAGGAGTCCTATGCTTTTACCACGACGCTTGAAACCAGTCGAATTTAGACCCGGGAGTTGGTTTGGAGAGCTTTTGACCGTGACGCAAGTCTCACACGCCAAAAAATTACAAGAAATTTTTTTCGTAGACTGAGGAGCATATATACAGCAACTTTTTTACTTCGCCCCCCCCCCCCTGGCGACGTACCGCCCGGAAAATATTTTTCCCGGATTCTATTTACACATTTGTATGCAACAAATTTTCCGTAGAACATTTTTAACTGGTCGATTTCGTCAACCTTTGTTACTTTGTTGCGATCTCGGAAACGGCTCGATTGATATTGCTGAAATTTCGAGGGTACCTTCAGATTGTAGAGAATTAAATTTTCGCGAATACCTGTTTTTGGATTTTTTCGAGAAATGACACAATCCGGGGATGTAGCCACTTCCAGAATTAGTGGGTCAGCAACGACAAAAACAAGAGCCTTAACTCTCGAACTGTCGGAGTTAGAAAGTTGATTCCAAAGGCGAAGTTGTAGAGAATCACATTTTAGCGAATACGTGACTCAGTGTTTTGGGAAATATGACCTAATCCTTGGGATGTGGCAACTTCTAGAATTGAAGGGTTTTTTGATATTTTTCGGTTATTCTCGACATGAGTGAGGTCAAAAATGAAGCTTCCTAGGTGTATGGGATTTCTCTAGCACTTTTCAACTTCGTTTGGGTTTTTTGATATTTTCGGTAATTCTCGACGTGGCCAACATTGAGGAATAATTTTTGCTATGATTTCAGTTTTTACACTGCTTTTTACTTTCATTTCTTTTCGCGAAGATAGTATTGTGCAAATTAAAATTTTTACACGTCAAAAGTAAAAGTGTTAAAAAATTATTACGTTGGTGGATATGTCATTAAATCGCTGAAAAAAAGCTAAATAACGGTGTTTTTCGACTAGTGTTGTACGGCATTGGACACTATGTTCCTACACATTATTCTGAAGCAAACTTCATGCCCTTTCCAACGGTACCCCATATCCATTCAAAATCCTAGAATTGTACTATTTAAGTTATTTGAATGGTCACAATTTACAGAACACACAGGTACACTTTGAAAATGATATCCTTATTTAATTTTTTAACATCAATCACGCTCTGTTAGAACGGATTGTACATGTTGCAATTTTACGTGCTTCACTGAAATGAAAATCGAATTTTAAAAAAGAATCCTCCCGTAACACTGGATTAAGAAAAAATAATAGCGCCGCAGGCGATTTTTCGTATTAGAAAATCTGGATTCGGAAAAAATTTGGACATTTCAAACCAATGATTAATTTTGTTTGTGTCTCAGCATAAAATACATACTTACGTCTTTCATCGATAAATCCTTAAACGACCTTATGAACGGTTCTCTCGTGCCACCTTCTCGTTTCAGTCGTTTTGAACTTTTTCTCGCAATAGTTACAAGAATGTGTTTTTTCGCCATGTGAATATTTATGTTTTCGGAGATACTTCTTCGTGGAATAGCTGTTGCCACATATTTCACATGTGTATGGTCTAGCATCAGAGTGAAAAGCATAACAATGTTCCTGAAGCTGTGAAGGACTGATAAAGGACCGTTTGCATTGGTTGCAGTCATGCGGGAGTTTTTTTATGTGCACTCGCATGTTATGCTTGTTTCGCGTGTCTTGAGATTTAAACGATTTACCGCAAGTGAAGCAGAGGTATGGACGTTCACCAGTATGCGATCGCATATGAATCACTCGGTTGGAGTTGTTTTTGAACGTTGCCTCACAAAAATCACATTTATAAGGATTACTTTCCATGTGTGTGAATTTCATGTGTTTGTCGTAATTCAACGGAATTTTGAGACATACAGGACATTGTTTTCGAACTTTGTTTTTAATATGACGTTTCATATGTTGCCTCACGCTTCCTTTGGAGCTAAAAGACACTTTGTTCTTCGGACACATATCACAGTGAAATGCAGGTGTTGAACTATCGTTTCGAGGTTTTTTTCGTACATTTTGTTTCAATTGATTTTCAGTCAGTGTGTTTACGACTATTTCGCTTATACTTTTTATAAAACATTTATCTTTTGTGAGTAGAGCCGACGGTTCTTCCAGTGTATTCACAGAACCGTTTTCATCGATGTGCTCTTTGCTTGAATGAACATTTTCAGACAATTGCTTCTCGTTTTCTGATTCCAGCCTAGAACTATCCGCTTTTTGATCTTCAATTGAGGGATTCAGGTCATATTTACTTATTTTACTTGTCCTTCGAGAAGTAAGACGAGTCTTCTGTTCTAGCGATTTATACTTACAGGCTTTCGTTTCACGATTCTCCATAAATTCTCCGTGGTCCTGCTCATGCTCCATAACGACACTATCGTTATCAAAAGTACTTAACCCGTACTCATCATCGGAATGTTCTTGTAAAATATGAGACTCTAAGTCTGAACCCAGTTCAAATATACATGCACATGCCTTGCAACAGTACGTAAATACACTGTACTTGTTTAATATCAAAAATCCACATGCCTGGTGAATTTGTTCAAATGTCGAACACATTTTCCCAACGAACCAAAATACGTTTTTTTGTCGAATTGTTTATAATTTTCTTAAAAACGTTAATTCTTTGTTGACAAAGTTGACATTTGGTTTGTTCGAAACGGAAATGTTGAGTTCCAATCAAATGTCAACAACAATCATTCGCACGCGGCAAAATTTATTCAATTTCATTTCCCCTTTTTTCACTGCCGGTGTATTCCAGTTTAAACCCGAGTATTCAGACTTTTGCTGAGAAACTTCTTTCGACCTCTCCTAAGTGCTCTAGTATAAAAAAAGTTTTCTGGTCGAAGAAGTGTCCAAAAACATGGTTTTTCGAGGGTCGCTGAAACTTTTTCTCAAATATCTCAGCAAGCATAGCATGGAAACTCTACATCTTGGTGTCAAATGAAAGGAATTGATCTCACAGAACTGGGAAAAAATGTTTGTGGGATCAATGGAATGGACGAAATTGAGTTTCTGGGCCATATACAAAAACAGATGGTTTTTCATCAATATTTGCTCAACTATGCAAAATGGAGATTTACTGTGGAAGGCAAAGTTGTAGAGATAAAATTATAGAGAACACGTGTTTCAGGGTTTTGGGAAAAAATGCCCCAATACTGGGATATGACCACTTGTAGAATTGGTAGGTATAACTCATATCTCTAAAACTAAGGCAGTTAGAAAGTTGCTTCCATAGACAATGTTGTACAGAAACAAAAAATTAGCGAAAAAATGGCACAATCCTGGGATATGACCACTTTTCTAGAATTATGAGGGATGACTCATAACTTTAGAACTAATGGCAGTTAGAAAGTTGGTTCTAAAGGAAAAGTTGGTTCTAAAGGAAAAGTTGGTGAGATACGTTGTGATGGTGTGATGGTGAGATTTTTGTGATATGGTTGATTGGAAAACTTTTCCGCCAACGAAATCTATGTTCTCAAATGTCATAATACACGTTAGGGCCTTTGACATTACCCTGGATAATTTCTGTGGATCTTTTAAATTCTTATAGTTCGAATAGAACATAAAACATTAGGTGAGTTCCTTTCAGAGTTTAACGAGTTGGTTAAATTTAATTTTTCGATAAACTGCTAAATCGCATCAAACGTACTCAGAATTAAATTTAACCGGATAAATGCTGATAAATTTATTGTAGCCTCGGAGCTAGTTTTTTGGTAAGTTTATCGAGATAGACAACGCACGAAGTTTGAAATTTGCTTCTCAGTGTGATTTTAGGAAGTTTGTGATATGATAATTTGATGGTTTATTTGTAAATAAAATTGATTCTATGACTAAAATTTCACGTTTCGCTTTTGTGTAAGTTCGAATATACTGAAGTTAATTCGGTTTTTCTCCCGTCAAATAAGAAAATTAAATTTAATTTTGCTGTCAAATTTAGCTAGACGTCAAGTTTATCGACGAGTTAAATTTATCAGCATCGATAAACTCTGAAAGGAACTCACCTATTTAATTGTTTGTTCATTTCGATATTTAGTGCGTTCGAGTCTTTTTGCAACATCTATTCGGTTTGCCACATCTATTTTGATTGCATTGATTTGCTTTGCATACCAACTTTGTAGCGATTTTAATTTTTCTTTTCACATTTTTAGGGATTTTAAGCTTTTTTCAAATTTTTCATTTCATTTCATTTTTATTTGATAATACGAACAAAAAGGAAACAAAACCTTATACTAATGCTCGTGCGGCTATATAAAACATTACTAGTCAAAATCAAAGTAGAGAAGAAAAAAAAAATAATAAAAAATAATAAAATTAAAATAGAGAAAACAAACTTCAAATTAATCAACTATCACAAAAACTATTAAAACGGCAGAAATTCCATTAAAGTAAAAGAAAAGTTGCATAAGAAAAATGGCAAAACTAACATCGAAAACAAAAAAGAAAATCAAATCTCGAATCATTTCTAGCTATTTGGCAAATTTTGAACAGAAACGGAACACAAACAGTACTTACATGCAATACGAAAACAAAGAAGTGATTTAATATGCACCAGACAGAACTCCAACTCACATGGCCAGCATATATCCCTCCCAGCGCGGTCCCAACCAGAAACATTACACCTCTAAACGCTTCAGATAATCATGACATTCCCTACCAAAACTCGCAAGTAATCTCATTTTCCTTATACGAACAGGAAGCGAGTTATAGTCAGAAACAGTCCTGACAAAGAACGAGCAGTTATACTGACGCGATGTATGCTGTGGGATCATGAAAACGTCACAACGCGTCGAGTTTCCAGGGACCAATTTCTCATGCAAGTAAGAAGGAGCTTTGGACAAGACCACACTGTGAACGGCAGAGCAACGTCGCCGCCTAATATAAGTCATTATGGAGCAACCGAGCACCTTGTTCACATAGCCTCGCGTACTGTCATATCGCCTTAATCCGTAAACAAAGCGAACACACGCCGAGAATGCACGTTCAATCGCTCTAACATCCTTCGCACTGAGATTCGTAGAGTAAGTGCACTCACCATAAGTGAACACTGGGAGAACGAGTGTCTTCACCAGCATCAACCGAGTTTTCAACGGAAACAGATGAGCGCTAGCCCACAGGCTGCGTAACCTAGAAAACACCTTGGAGCAGATGATCTTGACCTGATCTCCAAACGTCATCTCCTTATCCATAAACAAGCCTAGATTAAGAACCTTGTCTGAAAACGGTATAACCAAACCATTTAACAAAATCCACGGTAGACGATGAGGCATCAACTGCCCATCACTGCGCTCAGCGAAAATAATGGCCTGAGACTTGCCAGCGTTCAAGATCAAATGGTTATGACGGACCCACCGACTAACCTCGTACAGGTCCTGATTAACCTTGAAAAAAGCGTCATTCAGACCACTTCTCTCAAACGAATGGAATAACTGGACATCATCTGCGAACATGTGATGCTTGACAGCCCTCAAGCAGGTCGGTAGGTCATTAATGTACAGGGAGAAAAGAAGCGGTCCAAGCACCGAACCCTGGGGGATGCCAACTCTGTTAAGCAGAGGCTCTGAGATACAGTCACCGATACTAACACACTGGAAGCGCTCTGACAGATAATCGCCGACGAGTTGAACGGCAGTAGTCCCGAACCCAAACCTGCTCGACAACTTCGTGAGAAGCCTGGAATGGTTTAATGAATCGAACGCCTTAGAAAAATCGAGCAATACCATAATAGTAAGCTGCTTCTGTCTGGTTCTGTCGCGCGGCTGGGCCAAAAAATATCGGCAGCGGATAAAAACGGCGGCGATCACGTCTGCCTTCTTTATACATAATCAACAATTTGATTAAAGCACCTGTTTCAATCGAGGTGTCCGGCACTCTGAGTTTAATGGGATTAAACGATTTAAGTCCCATTAAATCTCAGAGTGCGGAACCCTTTTTGTATTCTATGATCAAGTAAAATTGTGAGTAATACATAATGTCGTCTTACAATGTCACTGTTATGTAAAATATTGTAAATATTATGCAAATAGTCATTTGGCGTATCAATCACAAACACAAAGCATTTCAAAATTTTACAAGCATAATGGCTAGATGATAATGCATTCGTACTTCATACACGCATTGAAAAAAACAACTTTTCTTTAGACGACAGGTTTTTTGCAATCGACCCAGATATGCATTTGATTTTCTGTTATGTTATTTATGAATATTTTCGTTATCGTTCGATAAATTTCTTTGCAGAATTTAGCAATTTAGTCTAGTCGCAGACACTGAATCGATTTCAATTGATTGAAAATAATTTCTTAAAAAAAAGGTGGCTCTTTTTAAATAAAACGTGTTCGTCTTGTGGTTCTTGTGTTGCGTGTTAAAAGTTCGTTTTCGTGAAATGTACTTATCGCATGGGCGAAACGATATCGAAAGGGAATTGTGGATAAAAGCTGGATACGAACATGTAGAAGGAACGCCAATGCCACAACCTCTATCTCGACCACAATTTACGTTAAGAGAACTCAGAAATGCCGTTCCTGCACACTGTTTCCATCGCAGCATTACCAAATCATTTGGATACTTAACTTTAGATTTTCTAATCATAATTTCGCTGTTATGTTGTACATATACAATCATTGAAAAACAAGCCTTACCGCTCTATTGTCAATACTTTGCGTATTCTATTTATTGGTTCATTCAAGGCAGTTTCTTATTTGCCATTTGGGTGTTGGGTCATGAATGTGGTAAGTTTTTCCTATTATATCACTAATAATCAACAATGAAAGACAAATGACACTGTCGACTCTGCGGAATCATTTCTAATTTTACAACAAATTCCTACAACTATAATGTGTTGGTAATTAAATTGGATTGAAAATAGCCGAAAATCCGTCCGAAGCAACGGCGCAAAATCATCTAATCCCTAAAAGAAGCCTAAAACTTAAGACAATAATTTCAAACAAAATATTGAAAAAAATTAAGAAAAAAATTCACTCAAAATTTTTTGTACTAAGGCCGATCATAGAACTGACCTGGAGCACATAGTAGTGGCCTTTGACTCATTTTTTTTAGATTTATCAGTTTGGGCCGGTCCATTACTGGTCCTTGAAACACAGATCTGATGATCCTTTGTTTCGTAACCCGTTCATCATGTAAATCTCGAAAACCTCCCAGTCCCTACCAGGAGCCTGTCTAGAGCGACCTTTGACCCATACCTTCATGGAGAGAAGAATTCGCCTCTTTTTTCTCTGCAACACTGCACAAAAAATTCATCATTAAAGGAATATTCACGAAAAACAACCAAACATGCCTGATAGTTCATACACTTTTAGCTAAACTTCAATGAGTTTTATTGAACTATTTTGGATGATCGAATAAGCTTTTAACAAAGTGCAACTAGAATTGTGCGAACGGGGCCAAACAGCGAAAAAATTTAAATTTACTTTAAACAATCTACGCAATAAGAAATAAAAGTAAAATTTTTGCAGCGCAAAAACTGAAAGTACAGAAAAATTATTTCGTCGTTGGGTCCGGCATTTGTGGCGCAATTTTTTTAACAAAACGTAATTTTGTTTTAAAAAAATCGCTGTAATTTTTTCAGGAAATTAGAACTTTGAACACAAGGTTCCATTCAAACAAACTTCTGTGTACTATCAGCGATAGCGTCACCAAGCGATATCATTAATTATGGAAGCAGACTTACGGACTTCGTCACGCTCTACCTTTTAAGAGGTTTTTGTCGTGATATCAGTCGTTTCTATTTTTTGAAAAAAATTTTCTCCGAAAAGAAAATTTTCTTAGAAAAAAAATTTCTCCGAAAAAAATTGTCTTTGAAAAAAATTTTCTCCGAAAAAAATTGTCTCAGAAAAAAAGTTTTTCTTCAAAAAAAATTTTCTCAGAAAAAAAATTGTTCTCCTTCGGAATACTTCGTACCACCTTCGGAATACTTTGTGTCACCTTCGCCTGCCTTCGGAACACTTCGTGTCACCTTTGGCTACCTTCGGAACACTTCGTATCTCACTGATTCATATAACGAAAATCCAAGATAACGCCGCTATGACAGCTGGCAGCCATTTTCTTATGATCCCAAAAAATTCTCCTGATCAAACTCTATAACTGTTTTATTTAATTTTTGGTTTGGCGCCGCATAAAACCAAAAATTAAATCAAACAGTTCACTGGCTACGGCGAATAAACAAACAAAACCATTGTGACACCAAGGAACTCAATATTTTACCTTTTTCTATTTTATTCCAAAATTTCTATTGTCATTTTATTAAACATGTACGTTACCTTCTTCGCTTGGATTTATACCGCTTACGGTGCAAACTTCTGAAGGACATTGCAACCACACATGACGACGCCGCATAAAACCAAAAATTAAATCAAACAGTTGACTGGCTGCGGCGAATAAACAAACAAAGCCAAACTCCATAACTTTCTATTGTTATCATTCTGGAGCTAAAATTCGAAAACCCAAAGAAGCATAATTTATACCTAACAAAAATCCAAGATGGCGCCACTTTGGCAGATTTCTGAAAATCCCAAAAAATTCACCTGGTCAAACTCTGTAACTTTTTCGAAGAAACCAACTCTCTAAGTATTGTCATTCCGAAGCTAAAATTCGAAAACCAAAAAAAACCTAATTAATTGCTTAGGAAAATTCAAGATGGCGCCGGTTTGACTGTTGGCAGCTATTTTCTTAAGATCCCAAAAAATTCTCCTGACCAAACTCTGTAACTTTCCCGAAGAAACCAACTCTCTAGCTATTGTCGCTCCCGAGCTAAAATTCGAAAACTCCGAGCATTACCTAAAAAGCCCTCAAAATTGACCACTTTTCCACATGCCATTCATTCGTTTTTCGGTTGGACACCTACGACAAATTGAAGGCAATTGATTTAGGCCGAAAAAAATACAAATCTGAGCCTACGACTACACATTAGTAAATAGCAATCATTTTACATTGTCAGGTATTAGGGGCCATGCACAATGTACGCACGCTAAAAAAGGTTGTGAAAGGTTGTAAAAAATAGGTTGTGATGTGTGCTTCATAGATTTGATTGTATGTACTAGATGGCGCTAGCAGTAGCCATATGATAGAATTGAATATTTATATGAAGAATGTTAAAGTTTTTCATATAAATCGAAAATTTGTACTCTGAATATTTTTTGCGCTGATAGGTGTAAGTTTGGGATAGTTTTAAGTAAAGTTAGTCAATTATTTTACAAAAATTGTAACTTTCCATTACAAAATTGGCTCAATCGTGATTTAAATACAAAATTTGCATTCGATTCTATCATATGGATAGTGCCACCTGTTGATATATACATGTACTGCAATTTCAAAATGTCTGACATCTCGACCTATTTTTCGACCCCCCTTCTCTTCTCCTATTTTCAAGAAGTATGGCAGCATGTAGTCGAATCCACTCCTTCTACCCTCAGTAGCGTGCGTAGTTTTTGAATGGCCTCTTACAGTTGAGTGAGCGGCTTGCGTTGTCTAAGTCTCCGGATAAAGCTTTTAAGCAATTTGTGAAACCTGTAAATTATGGCTGTCTTTGGATAGATGGCGGATGATAAATATGGGTTTGGTATGCACCGGAAGTTGAAGGGAATAATATTTGACTTGCTATTCTATAAAGTACTCTGACAACCACTATTTGACTGTGGAACTTAAAGACGTTGTAATCTGAATCTCTCTTCATCTCCATGTATTCCCTAATGGTGAAACTTAATTTCTACTTGATATTGCAGGTCATGGTGCATTTTCAGAGAGCACTCAGGTGAACGATGTTGTAGGATTGCTAATCCACTCCGCACTGTTGACGCCTTACCACAGTTGGCAAATAACACACCGCAAGCATCATTCAAACACTAGTAGTTGTGAAAATGATGAAGCTTTTGTTCCATTTTCGGAAAAGGAGATAAAATCACTGGCGTTCGATATAGCTAATGACAGTCCAATATTCAATATGTTGAAGGTCATATTTTTCTTGCTCTTGGGATGGATGCCCACGTATTTAGGTGCTTTAGATTCCAAATGCTCTTTGCTCAAAATAAACCGAATTTTGTCTGGTTTTTAGTTTTCAATGGATCGGGCCCACGCAAGTACGACAATGGTTCGAAAAGTCACTTCAATCCAAGAGCGGATTTTTTTTCACCCGAAGATCGTCCCAACATTATTTTGAGTGATATTGGCTTCCTCTTGGCACTGACTGCCATTGGTTACTTCATTTCCGTATTCAGCTTTCCAGTGGTCTTACGGCTGTACATATTACCGTATCTCGTAATGAACGGATTCCTCGTCTTAATCACACTGCTGCACCATACCGACACGTACGTACCGCATTTTCGTAAAGGCGAGTGGACATGGTTACGTGGTTCATTGTGCACAATTGATCGGTCGTATGGCACATTTTTAGACAATGTGCTGCATCATATAACGGATACACATGTTTGTCATCATATTTTTTCGAAAATGCCGTTCTATCATTGTGTAGAAGCGACCGAAGCTATAAAACCAATTTTGGGAAAATACTATTTGAGGGATGAAACACCAATCATTCCAGCCATGTGGAGAGCATTAACACGTTGTATTTATGTGCCAAATGATGGCGCAGTTGTGTTTTATAAAAAGACTTTGAGTAAATAAATCTTCAAAATGCCATCAGTTAATTTATTCTATTGAAAAAAAGAGCTTAGGAATACCCAAAAAAGTTTTTGTGTCTACACCGAGGTAAATTATTAACGTATGCGGTTATTAAAGCGACGCAGGAATTATTTACGTACACGACGTATAGTGTACGTGGAAGGCAAGTTGTTCATGTCTAAATACTCCTTCCACGTAAACTATATGTCCTGTACGTTAGTTATACATCCGTGTACAGTGTAT
Source organism: Pseudolycoriella hygida (assembly GCA_029228625.1). NCBI lineage: Eukaryota > Metazoa > Arthropoda > Insecta > Diptera > Sciaridae > Pseudolycoriella > Pseudolycoriella hygida. The sequence continues at coordinate 3,678,003 of CM055404.1, read as the reverse complement.
ACCTAACATTCTTTGCAATGGAGGTCTTTCGTAGAACAAAGTTATAAAAATAGTTTTTTTAGGGTAGAGTGTTGAACTTCGTACCATTTGAAAAAGTGAATTTCGAGATTCTATAAAGATCACCACCCCACGCAGCTTCCACCACCCCTTCAAAGTAGAGTCTTGCGCCGCGCCGCCGGGGAAAGTGTCAAAAAAGTCCAATTTTTTTTTTAATTTTTTTAGATATTTAAGGGGTTGTTCAACAAGAAGTTAAAATATAATTTGACAATATTTTTTCAAATACTACCACAAAAATGAATGCACCTTTGTGTCATATGCTGCTCTTCAGCAACGCTTTTTCCATACCAGTTGTGGCACAGTATATACAAACTCTAGGAGAACGTGGTAGTAGTATTTCGGTTCTATAGTTATGTTTAAAAAAAAACTGAGGGCAAAATTTTTGTGTTCGGATGGGTTTTTATACCTTTGCTTCCGGTTGGTTCTTCAACATTGCCTTTTGCAAATTTGCGCAATTTCCAATGACGTAATCACGTAATGCCCTGGTAATAGCCCTTAAAAATTCACTCGCATACAGAAAAGAAATAGTAGATTTCATGTTTGTTAATAAAACGATTCATTACCGTGCTGTCCGACATTTTCATGAATACCTTTCTTTTTACCCTAAGAATTCTGAGAATTTCCCTCGGAAACTGATGCTCTATATCTTATAACTTCACACATAGTTCTAATGCCCTAAATGAAACTTTTTCTTCTAAGCCCCAAATTAAAACACTTTTTGCAAAACCCTAAATTGACTCCCTTATCTCAGGTAGGGTAATGTTTTCTCAATGTTTCAGACTATCCCCGACCACGTATGAAAATTAGTTTTTCGGTCATTCTGGACACGTTCGACCCACTCTGTACATCAAACCATCCTTCTTGGGATCGAGACTTTTTTGGTTCTGCAGAGTTCTTGTTATGTGAATCACATAGTTTTGGATGTGGATCATTTCGAATGAGAATCACAATGGTTATTTGTGTACGTGCTATGGACGATTGATTTTAGGCAATTTCGCGAACTAAGCAGGTGCACATACAACTTCTCATGAATTGGGCATAAGTTACAGAATTTTTCTTGTGTAATTTAGGCGCTCGGCATGAAAAATAACGATCATGCCTGTTAGGGCTACAACACGCGAAAATGCCTTAAACCACCGGCTAAGACAGACATGAAAATTAATATTACATGCAATGAGCCGAAATCCCAATAGTTTTTTACGTGCCTGTTTTGGACGATGATTTGAGGCAATTCAAGGCATCGTTCAAGTTAAGTGAAGTGGAGTGTAGTGCCATCGTACGGCTTACCGGAAAAGGCATTGTTGGGAGAACCGGTATTCTTCTCCTACTAGTTTCGCTCCTAGTTACATCCATAGATGGGACTGGGTTTGTCGCACAGCTTACCACTGGCACAGTAAAACTTTCCGGTAATGAAAGGATTTCAAAAAGTAGAACCACAAACAGCGAAACTAGTAAATAATGATCTAGCCTCTAACCCTTCATGAGTTGTAAGGCAGATTATTATTACTATTTATATGCTGTTGCTGCTATTACTGCAGTGATGTTTAAATCATAACAATTCCAATGAATAAATTATTGACCTTTGTTGAATTTATTAATGAGTAAGCTTTCGTTTCGAGTTGCATTTTTTAATTTTCGCGTCTATTTGGGATTCGAAAATTACAAGATTCGTATTCGTTGTAATGAAAAGTTGTGTGAATCACATGTGACGATGTAAAAAATTTCAACCTGTGCGATTGCCGCCCTTGCCTTCGGCGCGGGGTGCAAATTTCGCACACGGTTGAAATTTTTCACTTTCGTCCCTTGTGATCCAAATAACTAAGAAATATACCGAAAATATATCAAAACTGGAAAGTGTATATAAATTAATTTCGAAAATATAAGATTTGTTATTTTTTCGAAATTTGTTCCGCGAGAAAAAGACACCAATAATTTCAATCTCAGTAAAATTTTGGTTACATCATGCTCGGAGCGGTAGCGGAAAGCGTGACGTATTCCCCAAACCCCTAAAAAAACGTCCACAAAGCCAAAAAACTCCATACAAAAACCTTTGGGACAAGACACGATGTATAGGCGAACTTTTGAGTTTTTTCCCCTCGCCCCCTCCCCCTCCAAATTATTTAAAAGAAAACTACGTCGCAGCAGCTTTCCAACGAGTCCACACACATCAAAATCGGTTGAAAACGAGCTGAGATATAGCCATGACCAATTTCCATATAATAATGCTAAAAATATGTTTGAAAACAATCAAAATTTTATTCCTGTGTTGTGTGTCCACGATCTATCTATGTATCTATCTACTTTTTTTCTCGAGAACCGCCCGGGCGATTTCCTTAAAATTTTCAGGGAACGTCAGTCTCAGCCCCAAATGAAAAATTTCATATGCCCGGCCGCTTTTCCGGAAAAATTCTGGAAAAGCCGTGGCATGTGGAAAACTGGTCGATTTTGAGGGTTTTTTAGGCAATGCTTGGAGCCTTCGAATTTTAGCTCCGGAGTGGCAATAGCTAGGGAGTTGGTTTCTTCGGAAAAGTTATAGAGTTTGATCTTGATAATTTTTTGTGATTTTCAGAAATCTGCCAAAGTGACGCCATCTTGGATTTTTGTAAGGTATAAATTATGCTTCTTTGGGTTTTCGAATTTTAGCTCCGGAATGATAACACTTGCAGAGTTGGTTTCTTCTAGAAAGTTATAGAGTTTCATCAGAAGAATTTTTTGGTATCATTAGAAAATATCTGCCAGCTGTCATAGCAGCGCCATCATGGATTTTCGTTTATGCTTTTTCGGTTTTCGAAATTTAGCTCCGGAATGACAATACTTAGAGAGATGGTTTCTTCTAGAAAGTTACAGAGTTTGGTCAGGAGAATTTTTTAGCATTTTAAGAAAATGGCTGCCAACTGTCAAAGTGACACCACCTTGGATTTTTTGCTAAATTCTGAATAAGAATACCTAGAGAGTTGTTTTCTTCAGGAAAGTTATATGAATCACTGAGAAGAATTGTGACACGAAGTGTGTGTGTTCCGAATATAGCCGAAGGTGATACGAAGTGTTCCGATGGTAGTCTAAGGTGTTGTAGAACAATTTTTTTCGGAAAGAAATTTTTTTTGGAGAAATTTTTTTTTTCTTGAAAATTTTTTTTCGGAGAAAATTTTTTCTGGCAAAAATTTTTTTTGAAGAAAAATTTTTTTAAAAAATAGAAATTTTTTCAACAACGGAAAACTTCCAAAAACCTCTTTAAAGGTAGAGTGTGACGCAGTCCGTAAGTCTGCTTCCAAAATTAATGATATCGCTTGAGGTGACGCTATCGCTGATAATATATAATAAATAATACGCAGAAGTTTGTTTGAATGGAACCTTGTAGTCAAAGTTTTGATTCCCTGAAAAAATTACAGCGCTTTCTTTAAAATAAAATTACGTCGTGTTAAAAAAATTGTGTCACAAATGCCGGATTCACCAGCGGAATAATAAGAAATAAAAGTAAAATTTTTGCAGCGCAAAAACTGAAAGTACAGAAAAATTATTTCGTCGTTGGGTCCGGCATTTGTGACGCAATTTTTTTAACACAACGTAATTTTGTTTTTAAAAAATGGCTGTAATTTTTTCAGGAAATCAAAACTATGAACACAAGGTTCCACTCAAACAAACTTCTGCGTATTATCAGTGATAGCGTCACCTCAAGCGATATCATTAATTTTGGAAGCAGACTTACGGACTGCGTCACACTCTACTTATAAGGAAGTTTTTGTTGTGATAGGCTTTTGAGTGAGTTATCGGCGTAAGACCCTGACTATCAGTAAAGGAATAAAACCTTAATTTAAGTTGAAGACGAGTGTACTTTGCTGTCTAGACAATAAAAAACCACAACGTTTTAACATTTATTTAAATTTTATTTAGTAACTTTCATAAATAAACAAAATAAAATGATTTACTGTTCAGAGTTTGTCTCTTGAACTTGCTATTTATAATAAGCAAATCGATGGTCAAGTATTGTATTGAGTAAAGGCGTAAAACAATCCGAAATAGCTTTTATAATCAAATTTAACAATTAAGCATCATGGGGACTCTTATTTTATATTTTTGTAAATCATATTCTATGAATAAAAATTTTCATAAATTCATTTTTGACTAGATCGACACTCAATATTCTGATTTGAATTAAAAAGTTGAAACAAAATTAAATGAAATAAAAATCTACACAATTACAAATATTTTTCATTTATCGGGAATAAATAAATATCTCAAAAATATATTAAATTATCTTGCCTTATATAATTCTTTAATGTTTTTAGGCACTGTTCCTACTTTTTCGTTACGATAGCGCATCGTATTTTATTCAAACTTTAACTGAGTTAATTTTAAAGAAAAAAATAATAATTTTAAGATTATACAAATGAATATTGACTTTTAATGAAGTGTAAAATCGGCTCACTAATAATCGGTTTCACCCATGACACTGTACATCAAACGTTTAAACGAATGGCTCTGGTGGATGGTGTCGTTCGAGTCACCCATCGAGTTCACCTATTCAAAAATAGCGCTGTTCAAAACATTATTAGCTCAATTACAACATTTATTTTTGTGTGTTTTTTTTTGTGTGTTAGTGAATTTGACTGGAAAAAAAGCATTTATTTGATGTTAATTTGATCTATTAGCAGGCACTAAAACGTTGTTTAATCCAAAAATGCAACCGCATGACGGTTATATTGTTCGAGATTGGTGTCCCAGAGCGGCAGCCTGTGGAGTTTTCATCAACAGAGCAAGCGTAAACGACATGCAGTACTTGTTGAATAGTTTTATTATATTGATCGCAAAAAAACACAAAAATGACACACAAGCGATCATTTTCAATTAAATTTAGTTTACAGGGGCCGTACATAAAAATGGTGTCACGTTTGCTATAAAACCCCACTAAGTTCATAACTTTGGAAAAACAAATTTTCTGTTCGTTCTGTTTTTGCTGGGTACTTTTCGTAATTAAAAAACCAGTTACGAAACCGTTTTTTTTTTGCGAAGTGACTAACGGCAGTCAACTGCGAATAGTCAGTATAGGTGCTATTCGCAGTCAACTGCGAATAGTCAATATAGGTGCTATTCGTAGTCAACTGCGAATAGCCAATATAGGTGCTATTCGCAGTCAACTGCCGTTAGTCAATATAGGTGCTATTCGCAGTCAACTGCCGTTAGTATGAATGCATCTCGCAGTACTTAAATCTGAGGGAATGACAGATTCGTTACTGTAAATTCGGCGGAACATGTTGAATTCCCAAGAAAAACATCAAAATGTGACAAGACTTCAAAAAATTATTAACAAAATGTGCCGATCTGCCGATGCGCCAAAGTTCGAAGCTTTTACCAATATACGGCGTTTTGTTTAACCCTAGGGGTTTTTCCTTTTACATAATGGGGAAGGCGCTACCTTCAATTCTAGCGATTGTTCCTTTTACAAAATACCACCGCAAGGCGTTGACTTCAATCTTAGTTTCTGTCAAGGAAAAGCGTTTTGATAAACCCTAGGGATTTTTCCTTTTACAAAATGTCACAGAAGGCGTTGCCTTATATATTAGCGATTGTTCCTTTTACCGAAAGGCGTTTTCTTCAATTTAAGTGGTTGTTCATTGTTCAAAATGCTACGAAAAAGCGTTTTGACAGACCGTATGGATTTTTCCTTTTACAAAATGTCACGGAAAGCGTTAACAGCAATCTTAGCGATTGTTCCTTTTACGAAGTTATGTTCTAGTACTTTTTTAACGGAACTATTATTTTGTACTAGTTGTAAAATTGATTCGTTAAGTTAAAAATATATGCATCTGTCAAGTTATTTATTTATTTGTCCAGTAAAATATATTTTTTCTTTAAGTAAAATATTTATTTGAGTAAAAAATATTTTTTTGTCAAGTAAAATATTTATTTGTCATGTTAAAAATATTTTTTGTCAAGTTAAATATTTATTTGTTAAGTCAAAAATATTGTTTCGTCAAGTTAAATATTTATTTGTCAAGTTAAAATTGTTTCTTCGTCAAGTTAAATATTTATTTGTCAAGTCAAAAATATTTCTTCGTCAAGTTAAATATTTATTTGTCCGGTCAAAAATAATTTTTTGTCTAGTAAAATATTTATTCTTGCCAAGTTGAATATTTCTTTTGTAAATTTAAATATTTTTTTTTTAAATAAATGTTTAATTGTTCACTTATTGTATCTACCTTGTTAAGTAGACACTTCAGACCTTACCTTGCCAGCTTACTTCACCACGGAATCAGAGAAGAAGAAGCAGCGCCACAGGCCGTGAACTTAATAGAAAAATAAAAAAGCGGGGTCGAGGGACGGCAGCTTCCGCAATGGGAGGTCGAGGGGGGTATAACCCCCCTGCGGGGTCTGAGGGGCAAAGCCCCTAGCGGGGTCTGGGGCAGAGCCCCATGCACGTAAGGCCGCCTGAAGAATTATGCGTATCCCGGCGAATGTGTCCGACTCTATTTCTAACTTGACGTGTTAGAATTTCTAACTTAACGTTTTAAAATATCTAACTTGACAGATTTGAATTTTCAACTTGACAAATAAATATATTACTTAATATTTAAATACGACCCTCTTTTTAATGACATGCAACTATACGGCCGATGTAACTATGAGGTAATTCCCGAAGATCGACAAAATATGAAGAATCGAAGAAACATTTAAAACATTTAGAAATACCTCTATGATATTAGCGTCCATAGTGACAATAGAAATTTGCACCAAACGCGCGGTGCGAAATCACATTTCACTAAATTGACGAACCATTGATCTGCGAATAGCACATTGCTTTTTATGGAGTTGATGAAAATAAAAGTCAATTTCAAGACGAAATTCAGCTATGAATAGATAAAAACGAAAATATTCAATAAAAGTGCTATTCGCAGATGATGCCATCATCGGTTTGATGAGAAATGATTTTCGCGCGGCGCGACAGTTGACTGCGAATAGTACCTATATTGACTATTCGCAGTTGACTGCGACATCTATATTGGCTAACGGCAGTTGACTTCGAATAGCATCTATATTGACTAACGGCAGTCGACTGCGAATAGCATCAGCCTTTTTTTGTCACTACTTTTGAGTTCCGAAACATGAAATTGCATGAAACGTACTATAAAACATATATACATATACATACATACATACATACATACTGCCGTGTTGAGCAGAAATGCCGTATCGCACAATCGAGAAGCTTTCAATTTGTATGCACAAACAAAAGAAGCTTACAAAGCTCAAGTTTGCGATGCGCCATTTACGTTTAACACGACAGCCTACTATGAAAAATAAAGCATACAGGCCAATTCAAAGAGGGTAGTATGAGTACCCTACTACCTACTCTGAACCCATTGCCTTGCTTTAAAAAAATCACGGAAATCAAGAAAACCAAAAACAGAACGCTAAATGATTGTCTTCATTGGACGATACTTGCTAACTTCTTCTTTCAGTCCTTTTTTATAGGCTGGAATCACCTTAGCGATCTCCAAGTAGTTGTGTGAAAAAGTTTGTAGTCAAATTGACATTAGTCGCTCTTTTGATGACAATGAACCGTTGAAATGGTTAGAGAAAAGTAGCGCTAGAGTGTAGTAAAATTCCAATCACCGATGCCAAATCACTGATGACACATCACCGATGACGAATCATCGATGAAAAATCGCAGATGACAAATCAATGATGACTAATCATCGATAACAAGTCACCTATGACAAATCAACGATGACAAATGATCGATGGAGGATGCACAGGTGAACCATCAGTAAGTGCCCGGTGAACGTGCACAGACGAACGGAGCTACTTACTAATGGAAATAAGGCGTCGTAACTTGGAAATTGCAAATAATACGTTTATTTCCATTTTGATTGAAATTAAGTAAAGTTCAGTTTTTTCAAATCGACAATAATGGAGCGGTAAACAAACTTCAGTTGGATAATTTGTTGGAAAATTTGGAATTTTGGAAACTTGATTTTTTATATTTTCACAGAGGATCACATCTTGCTGAAAATTCTTACTTTTGCTCATTACGAAAAACGTTATTTCCAACCATAAAAATCGCTTAAAACGAAAACAGAATTGAAATGCGAGGTCACACCAAAAAAATCAAGTCAGGTCGATAATGGACCCAGACCCATTCCGAACTTTCGTAACATAGAGCCACGCGTGGTGTCGAAGTAGTTAAAACTATGAGCATATCGAAATCGATATTTGCTGCAGTTTAAACATGGGAAAATGGTGCTCCAGCTTTTTCTGTAATATTTGGAATTGCTGCATTAGCGACACACAAAGATAATACTGATATTAATAAATTATTAATCAAAATGTTAGATTGAAAGGGTCAAAAATAAGAACAACTAAATGAAAAAAATGATTTACTTACATTGTGGTATTGTTGAGGTTGAGGTGGAGGATAACTCGCTTGTGGTTTCTAAAACACATAGAGATATACTTTAATGAAAAGTCCAGCTACAATTAAAGTAAAGAGAATTGTTTTACCTTTCCTGGCACTAGGCGATTAACACCGGGTTGATAGACTCTCGTTTGCACAGGTATCGGTATTTCTTGTACCCGTTCTCCATATCCATACTGTTCTTCCTGCAACGCACGATAGGTGTCGCTTTTGGATGGATCAAAGACGACAGTTTTCTTGTAGCTGATGTCGTTTTTGTTTGATATTACGAAAGGTAATTACGTCACAATTGTTGTTGATGTGTAGTATGGTAGTAGAAGTAGTAGTTGGAGAGGAGGAGTAAATAAAAAGGTTCGACAATGTTAAACAAATTTTGACATTTTGGATGTTTTTTTATTGTGTGTTCGTGTGTTTCGTGGGTAGAACGTAAGTTGAATATATGGATGGTTAATGCGAATGGCTACATGAAACAGCAAGCAGTCTATAAAATGATATTCGAAGAAAACAAAGAGGATACAAACGATACAAATAATTCTGAACATCCAAATCAATACAATTTACGAACATCGTCTGATCTCAATTTTTGTGTTGCTTTTCGATAAATTTCGTCTCAGTGTCATAAATTTCTGAATAGTTTCAACCAATTTTTACAGCTATGTACATGAAGTTTGATGCAGTTGAGTGTTTAATGAGCGCAATGAAGTTAGAAGAATTTCGAAACATTGTTCTATGGCATGACTGACGTTTATTAAATCTAGTCCCAATAAACTTCGTTTCGCGCAATGCAGCACAACTGTGAAAATGTCAAATTAGACTATTCACTATTTCACACCTCTGCACAGTAATCACTTTGGTTGCTTCTATTGGCAATATGTGGGAACTTAAAACTGTGTTCTGCGGTCTCATCGCACGATAAAACACACAAAAAAGTAAAGTTTGCAAAATTGCTGATCGTACTAGATTTGCTCGCAACTGAAAGTGAGTTGGTCTTAGCGGTCTTGGCCGTAGCTAATGACAAATCAATTGCTTCGAAACACGGAATTGATTGCTTCAAGTCCGTCGAATTGGCGGCAGAATGTATCTAATTCCTCTAATTCTGAAGCATTGTCTTTTATTTTTTTTGCTTGTCTCATTTTCGAAGTCATGCTATAGAATCTGTAAGCAATTAGTATGATAATTTTTGGCGAAAAAGAATTATTTTAAAAATAAACAGTTTCACAACCTTGTCATATTATAAGGTAAATTTAGATTCCGTTCCTTGCAGGAATAGGGAAATCAACAATAATGTCAATGTATCGTCAATATACTAAGATTTTATTTAAAAAAAACACTTACTAAACATTTTTTATCCCGAGCGCAGACATTTTTTTTAATTAGATTTAGGAATCAGGTTGGTTTTGCATTAGAAACACTTTAAGAACTGAACAAAGTTTTTTTAAATGCATACATGATACACAAATTTTTGACGAACGATTTGTACTGGTTGATATAATGCAATCCACCAAATGCCAAAAATATAACGAAAAGCATAGAGACTTCGTATGACAACTGAATTCTTCAGATAGACAAAAAATTTGACCGAATTTGACATTTCGCCACCATACAAAATGTAAAGAAAAATGTCTCCCTCTATATGAAAGTTTCGTCAGATTTATGGCCTATATGGGGAACCCAGACGCAATATCATGTCTCTGAGTTTCAAGTAATGGTTAAGGGTGGACAACAACTTCATAAAACTTCTTCAAAAATTGCGAAAAATTTCTAGAGGAAATTTTTACAATATCTGCTTATACGACAAACGCCGTCGACTAAAATTTATCAGAGAAATAATAAGTTGGCACCATTGTGCTAGATATGCGCATGTAGAATGATACATCAGTCACATTCGATCCAGGCTGCCAATGCCACACCATATGAGTGCTGCCTACACGATATTAGAATATTTTTGTTAATTTCCGTACATTTTGACAGTTCTTGTCATCATATTAACAAAAGTGGCAAGATCCAAGTTTTTTCAAGTTCAAGTTTATTACATCTTTCTTTACATACATCGTATTATGGACTAAGTAGAAATCAATCAATATCACATCTTAGTTTTAGAAAAAAAAATCAGTCCTCAAATCAATAACCGTTCCAATATGATAATAATCAATTCGAAGGAACAGTAGAATCATTAGAAAAACATCATTACATCAAAATAAATCAAATAGAAGAAAATAAAAAAATAAAAAACTATGAAAATCTATGAAAGTCAGAGAAACTAGATTTCTGAGAAGGCTAAAAATGATAAAAACAATAATAGAGAAGGGAACTTACCGAAGGGTGCGCTGCGAAGAAAATTGATTCCAGCAAGGAAGGGAAGGAAAACAAAACAAAACAACACCAGTTGCCTCCACAACAAATAAGAGCAAGTGGCAACAACCTTTCCATTTCGAAATTCAATGTCACAATTTTTATATTCACCACGGAGGAGGAACGAGTTTGGAACGAGCTAACTAAATAAAAATAACGACAAAAGTATTCGTGATAATTTTGCTTGAATGCTAAGAGATATTTGAAAAAAAAAAGTTTTCGTGATTTTCCGTTATTTTAAAAGATACGATTCAACATGGCGAATGTGAAGTAGTCCACTCATACTATCACATTTCTCATGTAAAGTAGCTGTCATCAATATTGAAAATATCGTGTAGACGAATGTATAGATGAATGTGACATTAGCTTTATTCAAAATTAGCATTTTATTGCGCACAGTGGTTACCAACTTGTCAGTTCTGAAATCTAGAAATTTTATCCTAGAGCCCAAAACTAACAAGTTTTTAACGCAAGGATTTACTGTCAGTAGTCATAATTTTTGTTTTAAACTCAGTAAAAAGAAACTTTTGGTTCATTAAACAACATTTTTTTTGATTACTTTTAAGGGTTTCGAGATTTTACATTCTAACACCGCCTATTGCACATTCTATTGCTGCCTTAATTCAAGCGAAAAAAGCACCACTCTTTAGTTACACTTTTTTACAATTTTGTACTGGACAAAGTGGTACTACATAAAAGAGTGATGCTCGGTCGGTAAAGTTGATTGAATTCATTGTCCGATTTAGAATATCAAAAAGTAATTAAACTTAATTTAAAGCGGCAGTTAACTGAATTAATATTTAAGTTCAAAATTTCGCATACAACATTGGCAATTAAGATCGAGTAAATGTATTTCAAAAAAAAAAAAAACATGTAAGAAGGGTAGAAAGGGGATAACCAATAAAAAGACATCAAAAATCAAATTATTTCCGCCATGTTGGATTTTGGTTCGGTTGGTAGTAAGTGTTATTATTGTTAAAGTCATTCAATGTTGATGATGGTCGATTAAAGTTTTGAGGTTGGTAGCTGGGATAATTATTATTGGAATAACGCTGTTGTTGTTGTAGTTGTTGTTGTTGCTCCAAGATTTTTTGTTTTTGTTGCAGAAAAGATAAATCAATGAAAATTCTATGATTAATTATGTAGCCAAATTCTTCTTATGAATTATTTTTTAATTAAATTCGTACTAAGTAACTAACAAATTTTCATTACCATTTAACAAACTGAGAGACGTCAGTAACAAATATCACACCTTCCCTTTTTAAGTGCAAAGATGGCCAGAAACGATTTTGAACGACGAGCTATACTCACTGACTATGAGAAATCATACGTCAGAAATTGAAATTTAGTTGGCCACACTCTACAAACACAGCGCATTACAAACTGTAAGGAACCATCGGAAATTCATTGCGAAGGACCGTCCGCCTGTCGTCGACGAAGTAAGAGCAATCGGCAAATAATGTAACGAGGCGAGGTCTGCGCAAAACAGAATCAGATGGAGTCAGAGAAATGTTAAGTTTGTAACCGTGCGGCGACATAGAAGGCGCATGTGGAAAAAATTGGCACCTCTTTTAAGAGAATTCGAATGATATGAAATTAAGTTGACGATTCGAAACAAATTACTGTTTGTTTGTTAAATTTATCACAGCTGTTGGGAACAGAGCTAATAGTTCACAGATAAAAATACTACCGATTAATAACAATAATTTTACCGATACAAATTGGAAAGACGTCGATAATTTTTAAACGTTATTAATTTAGATGTTTCTGAAATGCGAACGCGATAGTACTGAACACTATGAGAAGTACTAATTTTGAGAAAATCTTAGAAATTTGTGAAAAACTTTCGAGATATTTTAAAAAAATTTGAGAAATTCGAAAAAAAAACTTTTGGGAAACTTTAAGAAAATTTTGAGAAATCGATTTCTCAAAATAGTCCCTGCTTTGAGGTGGTTTTTATCATTCTCACGGTCAACAACCTGTTTTTTTATTTACAGCGAATGCAGCTAAGAAGCTTACATTAAGCACATTAACTAATCGAGCTTATAGAAAAAGTTGTAAACGAAGAGACGTAGCGATTTTTGTTTAGTCACAATTTTGATAGTTGCTTCTAGATTTCTAATCTACGTTCTATTCAAACTATACTTGCTTCGCAAAAAATGATATGATAGAAACAGTATGGTAGTATATTTAAGAGATAACTCATCAGGTACATCTCTCTCTCTCTCTCCGATATTAAGAAGTTTTTATTTGACACAGTTTCGTACTATACTTAATGTTACGCAGTAAAATTACGTAAAATTCCTTCTTTCCGATTCTAAGGCGATGTAAGAAAAAAATGTTATGAATCAATAATGGAATTGTACAGCGAGAATTTGTTTGTGTCGTTGAAAATTGAATGATATTTTTACAAAAATAAAATTCTTCAATCAAAATACAAAAATTTATTGTAATTACCCTTGAATTTTTGAGGGCAAAGAATTTTCCGTTTGCGATCTAAATTTTTAGAAATTATCTAATTAATAAATTATTGATCCATGTGCTAAACTATTCTACGCGATTCGAAGCTACAACTTACGTTTTTACAGATCAATTATCGTAGTCAAAGTAAACGAAAAAATTTAAAGAAAGCCAAATACTTACGGTGTTGAACCTGACGATGGCACTGTTTGTCTGATTGTATTTTCGATGTTACTGTCTGAATACAAGCCGATCGGTGAGTTGAATTGCTTGTGTTGAACCTACATAGATCAGTACAAATAGATTACAATTATTTATGTTATTGGCTATCTAAGACCCGTGTGCCGTTCCACCACCGAAAAGGTTAGTGAAATTAAATGAAAGCGTATGCAAATGGGCCATTCCAGCGATAATCCCATTTCATTTGACTTCTTTCCTTCAAAATACAATAAAAGATTTATGTAGATGCGTCCCAGAAAAATGCAAGCGATTAATTTTATTGAGTCCATCCACTCCAATAATATTGTGGAATATAAAAAGTTTCCAGCTGCTATAGTTGCAATCTGGAATATCCCAAATGTACCGTGAAAACAACCACACTAACCGAAACATTTAGATCGGCACACGGGTCTACAACGGTTGTAAAAATGTCTTCAGCTAATTTCGATGAGAATTTTATATTTCGCATTTAACAATTAAGCACTTATCCAATATAGGTTTTAGTAATGAATGATCTTACTGACTTTTTTATATAATTAGAAATATCAGTATTTGCCCAATGTAAAATTGACTTTCGAAACACTGACATTTAATAAAGCTATTTAGTACATTAGGCAGAACATACTTTTGAATTACAGTACCACCGAATCATACTAGGAAACGCGACCCAAGGCTATACAGTGTCGGAAATTCCATACATTCCATTTTAGTCCAATTTGTCGTATCACCTTCACACGCAGAGAAATGCTAAGTTGGCACCGATGTGCCTGGACATGCGCATTCTAACCAGTGGTGCCAATTTAGCATTTCTCTTTTCACACGTATCAATGCCTACGTGAACGAAACGTACGAAAAGCCGTTTGTTAATCTCCACCCATGCGCAGTACAACCAAATTTCGTATATGGATCTTTCACGCCCGTATTTATGCATGTAAAAATATTGTGGTAAGTTGCATCGGCTGTCTGTAACAGACATGAGAACCGCCAAACTCCAGCCACCGGCTGGAAATTTTGCTATTTTTGACGATTTCCCAGCTCTCGTTTTTTAGCCGCCGCCGCCGATTGTTTGTTTTCGGTTAGCCGCAAAAGAAAGCTTACAAACGGCTCTCATATCTGGTCTGTAAAACGCTGGCGCCAAAAAATATGTTCTCTCCTAGTGGTTGGACGAAACAGTTGAACAGTAAATCCTTCTTTGTAGCACAAGAAATGAATTGAAACAGAAATACCCACAACAAAAATAAATACCAATTTTTTATGAAAAATCTAAATCGCCATTTACAAAGTACGCACGCTAAAAAAACAGTTTTTTGAACTCTCCCCTCCTCGCTACATACATTAGGATGTATGCCAGCACGCTTTTTTCGAATCCCAGTCTCCCCCCCCCCCCTTAGCAGGGTACGTACTTTGTGAATGTCCCCTAAGCTTTGAGTCTTAGAATTTCTTGAAATGAGAATTTTGAGGACACTTTATTCTAAGAACTATATTTGACCGTGGGGGGTTTGTCCCACAAAGAAAATATGTTGGAACTTATGTTAGACCGCGGATATTTTCAATTGAAAAATTCGGACGGGACTTGTTTGGTTGGATAAGATTTGTTCACACTTTCTGTAGTACAAAGTCTTAATGAACTTGTGCGGTCATTGACACAAAGGAGTAAAAATCGATATTACAAGATCGAGACGACAAGAGGACAAAATTGAAAATTCTTTAGTAGATGTAATGTGCATGGTCGGAGCACGGTGGATATTACTGCACGAGAGTGAAGTCCACCCCACCACAACATTGGGGGGACAAACCTTTTAGTTCACTTGAGAAGCTTTTTTGGGAGGGTCTCCAATAATAACAATACTAATATCTAAATTCTGTCTTTTAACACATGACCTTTCAAAAATTTTTCAAATTTACGGAATGAGTTTTCTCCAGTAATAGTTTTATTCATCCTCCCTAGTTACTTTGCGGTTGCATTGCAGAAAAGTCAACATTGCTGGCAGAAGAAGCAGATCCTGTTCAACAGTAAAACCATGAAAAGCTTTATTAATACAATTTTTAAAATTTTTTGATTTGAACTCGATTATTGAGTTTTTCTTGTAAACTAGTGTCGGTTGTAGTAAATTTAATGAATTTATTATAAAAAAAAAATCGGCAAAAACACTGATAAACGAAAAAAAAAAACGATAAGAACCTTTCCGCTTCTCGAGTCTTCTCCTACAACACGATGCAATACTGTATCGGCAACCTTATTTGTTTGTAATAGAGGTGGACATTTTATTTTTATTCCAACTTAATTGTTAAAAGTAATTATTGAAAATATTTTTCCTTTAAATTACCCTTTGTTTCATTAAAGCGTCGTCCGCGTGATGTACGGGTCCTCGCATTGCTGGGTTAGGATGGTGTCGAAGATAAGATTCTGTCGGTGTACAATCTTTCTTTACTTTAGCTCCTGGTAGAATTAAAGGTGTCGTTCGGTACGGCTAAAAAAGAATAGTGAAATTAATTGGTTTTAATACATCAAAGTGCATCAGTGGGAGCTGCGGGAATTAGAGTATTCACATTCTCGTGTAGAATATTTTCTTTTATAAAATTAAACAAATTAACTGGATGATTTGCTTGTTGAACAGTTAAATTGCTTTGATAGGCCGTTAGCTTTATAAAAATAGATAGTCGTTTCGCCGACATTGCAATACCGACATATATGAGAAAATTTTCCTGTTAATAATCTTGGATTATTTTGTCATTGGCATGACGTTATTTACATTATTAGAAGAGATCAACATTTCGGCATGTCGGCCTAATCATCGGGTAAGTCATTCATTGATGGGCATAAAGAACCAACAAACGGGCTCTAATTTAGATTTGGAAGTGAGTAGGAGGCACTGCAAATCTAACATTTATGTATATCTATTGTACTCAGTTACAGATACTTTCGAGCCTAGCGAATCGTAACAGTAATGTAGAAACGGTAAGATCAATTAAAGCCACGAATTGTCGGTAAAAATAAAATAATTTATTAGATTGCAAAAACGTGTGACTTTGACAACTGACCAAATCAGAATGATTTGTAAAATCCCTTACTCCATACAATGCAGTTGTCATTTTAATTGACATAAAAATTAGATTCACTTTACCAATTACGCCTGTTCCTACAGTAATATTAACAGTTGCCATCTGTTGGAGAAGTCCAACTATTCTTTACTCTAACTCTGAGGGTAGAGGGAAAAAACAGCAGGTGGAATATTATCCGGAGGATTATTCTGTTAGACGACATTATCACCACAGTGAATGCTGGACGATAATATCACGCCAGAGGATTTTGGTGATTTTGGATATTATATTCTTCTCAGGCGGAAGATATTATCGTCTGGCGAGTGTTATTATCTCCTGGTGGATAAAATGATTATACCAGCGGAAGATAATATCATCCTTCGGACGACAATATCATCCACCGGAAGACAATATCATCCACCGGACGACAATATCATCCACCGGACGATAATAATTATCCACCAGACGATAATAATCATCCACCGGAGGATAATATTATCCAATGAAATGCGATGATATTTTTATATGGAAGAAGTGTCAAAATTATCACCAGTCAAACTTGTCGAGCCAAAGCTATACGCGCTCTTAGCTTCCGCTGACACAGTTTTACAGAAATTCCTAATTCGTAGAATTAAATTGTTAGAGTGCAAGTTGCTGGAGTACAAATTGATATAATTCAAATTCGAGGATTGGTAGTTTAATATTGGGATATTCGACCGATAAAAAAATACAACTTCAAACTTTAAATAATAAATGAATGATAACTTACTACTTATAACTATATTTCAACCACCTCTCTAGAAAATTTTTCCTCTTACAAAACGCTTTAATCCTACTTAAAATATGTGTTATATATCAGTAAATAATTGTCAGTCATTGTTACTTTTTATCGGTAAAATTGAATAAAAATATCAGTCGATACGACCTCTTGCCCCAAAAAGGGCGTTGCATGCGTCCAGTGGATGATATTATCGTCCTGTGGATAATATTATCGTCCTGTGGATGATATTATCGTCCAATGGATGATATTATCGTCCTGTGGATGATATTATCCTCCTGTGGATGATGTTATTGTCCTGTGGATGATATTATCGTCCTGTGGATGATATTGTCGTCCTGTGGATTATATTATCGTCCTTTAGATGATATTATCGTCCTGTGGATGATATTATCGTCCTTTGGATGATATTATCGTCCTGTGGATGATATTATCGTACGGTGGGCTGAAATAAATTGTTCGCCATGCCCACAAGTCAAGATAACAATTTTAACAAGAGGTGCATACAATATTTTATCTACCGAGAACAGATATATCGAGATAAATGAAAATGGTCTAGGCGGATAAATGCGACATTACTGTTCGTTACGTTACGTTATGTTACGTTTTTGAACGATAAATCAACGACAACCTTCGGAATGAGACACCTCACAAGTTTAATTTCAAGATATTTTGATTTATAGCATGAAAATTTTCTAAATTAGAAACCGGTTAACAAAATTTCATTTATCCGGTAAATGGCTATGTTTATTTACATGTTTGTGGCGTGTAAACACGTCATTACAGACCACAGTTGAAGTAGTTTTTCGTGCTTACATTACACAATACACAAGCATGTCAAATAAATAACGTTGTTGCTTGATGATCGCCTACGGCTCGGGCTATAAGCCTCCCACTACTCTTTAAAACAACAAATTGACAAGCAACAACGTTGTGTATACTCTTTCCGGTTGCATTTCCTACTCCTAGTTAACTAGTTCTAAAGTTAAAGCCACATTCAGACAAGCCGTCTGATCATTTTGTGTGGGAGCTTAGGTTTTCCTTCTTTTTCTTCCTTTTGCTACTATATGTGTAACTCGAACTTGCTGAAAAGAATTAATTTCGGTCCAATTTTACCACTTTACCTATGCAAGTACGGATTCAAGACAATGACTGACTTTTGGTAGTCCACAAATCTTGTTTACTATTTGCACTATTCGCTAGCACAACTTCAGGACTAATTTGTGATGTTAACAATTTCAAATCACAGTGGCGCTATATAAAAATGGTGAAGTTCTTTTTCTACCTAATAGAAGTTTTACTTTACGGACTATAAACGAGTTATATCTCGATTAAAGGAAACGTGATCTGAAAATCTTTATTCCAAGCAGTGATGGATGCTGTAGAAAAACTTTTTCCTTAGAATTATGTCTTGTGTAAAATGTTTAAAGTTCTGAGAATATATACGTGAAAATGTTATCTTACGGAAGAAAATCTACATTCGTCACTGATTGTTTTGCAGTTTCGTTCGCGAATATGTAAATAAAAAGCAATGGCGCAGAAAAACCAATAATAACAAACACGATCATAATGTTATTTATGTGTTCAGAACGAATTCATTTTCTTCATCGCTCATTTCATCGCTATGTCAATGCCACGGTATTTATAGAATTAGTTCGGTAATATTTTCATTTAAAACTTTCAAGATGAAATTATTACATATGAGAGACAAGGTTTTATTTTTGAAGGTGTAACGTAATTGACAACGAAAATTTGATTCGATAATCAAATCAAGTGCTTGTATTTTTATTTTTCATGATTTAAAATAAAAAGAAAAGCGACACAAAATAGTTTCCAAACGACGGACGGAAATACGAGCAAAAAAGCGTTAACCACTTGTGAATCTAAGGAAATTCTACAATGGAAATGTGCAAAATTTATTTGTTGGTTTCGAAATATATTTACAAATGTAAGAAAGTGAAGACTGTAGACAGAACGAGCTTTGCATCGCTTTGCATTGGTTAATACAGATTTTCCATAGATGACAATTTAAATTTCTGTCTGTGTCAACTGATGGCGCATTTACATCTTTATAACAAACATTAATTTATTGATAGAACTATTAGACTTTTGCATCGGTTTTAAGCGGGAAATAAATCTCGACTGTTGGCAGCGCAAGCAGTTGACTTTTCATAACTGTCATAATTGCCACGAAATAGTATAGCGCGATTATAGTCGAGGTGAAGTAAATGTCCGAGGGGCTCTTCTCCGAGGAATATTCACGTACCAAGACTATAGTCAAGCTATTTACCTCTTGTTTAATATGATAGCGTAAATCATTTGGGCATATAATTAGCCAGTCTACTCATATTGTTGTTTAAATTTTCATTGAGATTTGACGTAAGGATATTATAGTCTGAATATAATGAAAATTATAGTCGAGTCAGCCAGAATACGCATATTATATACCTCCCAGTTTGTATGAAACTCGACTATAATATGGTCACTATTACCCTAGTTGAAGGTATGACTAATTATATGCCCGAATGATAGAAAAGTGATTGCATTGCTGAATAGGAAGCAATATACAACTACTGACAGTCTCGATCGGTATAAATACTTTGAACATTAGAAGTGCGTTACATGTGCACACTTTTCCGAGTTGTCATACGTACAACATGAGGGAGGGGTTAGCTCAGAGGTAACGTACTGTATAGGATTTTTCTTCAATGCATAGCATGAAAGTAACGTTCCTAGGCACACCCAGGCTTCATAATATGGGAAATTGTGAATTTGGTGCCGCAACGAATCGTACATAGAAGAATATATATGACGTCACGCATATTCGATGAATTCTGTGTACAAATATCTGAGTCTAACTTTGGACGGAGATATAATTAGCACCAGAAGAAATCCTAATGGTAAAATGCTAGCTACCGTTAGGCGTGGTGGTTCGGAATCCACGTTAAGTATGTGGTCCAAAAAATGCCTGCCGGTGAAACGGCTCCCGTCAAAAATCTCGAAAATTAAAATCTCGAATGCAAAAATCCCGAAAATCAAAAATCCAGAACAACAAAATTCCCGAAAATCAATAATCCCGAATGTACAAAAATCCCAAATAACCATAATCCCGAATAATAACAAAAATTGTGAAATATTTAATAATCCTAGTTGATACGAGTGAATTTGAGTTTTTATGTTCATAATCGAGAACGTGCATAAAGCTGTGATGTGATTAATATAAAATGTATTTTTACGTCGTTGTAACTATCCCCGGAACAGCCCTTCACCAATCCCGTCTGAAATACCATCCCAAATCCCGTGTAAACAATCCAAGAAAAAGTTGTTTTTGGTTGCAGATACTAGTTTCGACCACTAGTATCAGAAGATATAAATCTTCTGTGTACATGTTCAGCTTACACTCTGTGTGTAACAAGTTTGCATGTTCTGTGAACTTTGGCCCTGAGGTTATGATTAGCCTATCGACTAAAATATTTGTTTGTGTGTATGTACGTAATTCATGTTCCAAAACCCCCTCCCTCCTCCTAAAATCCGTACGCTTTTACAAAATCCCTCTCCCCCTCGTACGTAAGTGTGAATAAGGTGAGGACGTGGTCACTAATTTAGTAAAATTTCGTTACATTCGTCTTCATTCTTTGCGATGGACGCAGGCTTTATAGAGAATCGAATGGATTCGCGAAGCATTAGGTTTTTATTTCTATTACAATATATTCTTAAAATTTGAACTGTTAAATGTATCTGATAGAGTCGGTTTTTAAGTTCAATTCCAACATTGCATATTTTCATTTTCTTTTCAAGACTGACAAACATTTTGATTTTATGTAATCGTAGAAATTGTTTCTTTAAATTAATTCATTCGGCAAAATGTGAAATAGAAGTTAGACGAAACAATAAATTCAGACTGCAGGAAAATTACAAAAATTACTCTTTCACACATTTGATGCGTTACGTACAATGCGAGGAATTATTGCGATTTTGGCAAAGATAAAGATATAAATTTGTTTTCGAATATTAATTTGACCGCATAAATTTCAAGCTTTAAAATTTTCATACATAGCTCCGAACCCCATTTAAAAAAAATAATCTCGTCGAATGAAGACTACGGCTCATGACACGTATTTTATCTTAACGCCTAGTTAAATAATCTAAATTTAAGCTAAACATATTTAATAGAAATTGCGAAAATTAAATAATTTTCTTTTTGAATTTTAAATGTTGTTTCCACGAAAGCAGCAACCGTTTAACATTAAAATGAAGGAGAATGCTATCACGTCACTTGGTCTCACGGGTGTGGGATGTTGCTGGTGTGTTCGATTCCGAAAATAGAACACATCGTGCACGTTGTTTATAATTGCGAAATCAAACAAAATCGTTAACTTTTTTTGATTTGTTTTTTTTCTTTGCTTGTCTTTCTTCTGTTATCGAAAACCATTTAAAAATTCTATTCGCAATCATTATAGTTTCTTAGTTTTTGAGTTATCAAGTCTGTAGAGAAGCGATGAAAGTTTTATGAAATCAAATTACCGCCAACGGATTTCACAGTTTTTAACAAACAATTTGGCCACAATCTGCTTGAAGGTCAAAATTATAAAATTAAGAGAAGCCGAGAAATCACATTTAGTGCAGTCTTTGAATCGTAAAAATGATTTTAGCCTCTTGGGATACAGTTAAAGATATTTAAAACTGTGCAGTAATCGAACCAGTTATTTCTACAGCTGACCTTCATTTCTGTACATCCACTGAGAATGAGAAGATATTAGTTATCACAATGAGCTGTCTGCTCAACCATATTGTCTCATGTACCGTGGCTAATCTTTTCCTTAATACCACGCTTATTCGTAATTAGTTATTTCGTATGAAAAACAATTGAGTCAGTCGTTGCACGACAGCCTTCTGTTGACTCTCTTAATGAATTTGTCGGAGTAATAAGCATCGTCATTTATATTGACCGACCATGTAACCGTGTGCTAAATGCACAATCTACTATTATTACATACATTTCAGAATGACGGGAACGAAAACAATATTTTGACTGGCACCCTGGCTTCTAGGTCTAGCCGGATGAAGAACCGGACGAAATGGTAGACTACGAATTTTATTAATAAAATACAGATAAAATTCTACAAATTATAAAATATATAATGGTGTTCGACAATAATTCTGTTCTTTTGACATAAGAGATACCCTCACATTAAGACACATACACGCATTCACTTCGCTCACTTATTTGTACATAAGAACTCGAGTGTAATGTTTGGGATATCTACAGTAGATATATATTATGATGCTCAGAAATCACTCAGAATTGTATTTCGATGATTCCAAGTTTCAGAAATATCAGAGTCATCATATACTGTTTTACTATATTCGCGAGAGTGTTTTCGTGCAAACTTGACGTTTGATTTAAGTAACATTTGTTGTCAATTATATATTGATCATTACTTGACACAAACACACTCTCGCACATAAGGTAATTATAGGAAGATGCTATTCGCAGGCACCTACGAATATAAAGTTTTTAAAATTTAATTTCCTCATTCTTTTCATTGAACAGCTGTATAAAATGATATAAGGCATTAAAACCGGTGACATGGATACGGCCGATAAATTTATATCATACCTAGATTTTCATTTAATCTTTAAATGGGTTTGTATCGAATAGTTGAAAGCAAAGATCCTATGAAATGTACTTTGACCAGTTTAATCCGAAAAACAGAACAGACGTAGTCTCCTTGATCCCTAATTAAAGATTTTATGTTCTTGAAGCACAAATCGTTCTCCTGCTCAATTTTAAATAATGTAACGATGAAATGTCGATAAATCAAAACAATAAATTAGGTCAGTAATTTACTGAATTATTTTTAAAATTAAAACTGAATTTATGCACGTTGGAGTTATTGAATATGTTCAACGTATTATCGTATTAACCCAGAATGTAGTATTTACCGAAAATTTTAATTGAAAAACACATTCTACTTTGTCACTAGTGCTATTACAGCAGTGGGTATGAGTCATGCCCAGCTTTCGAAAACTATATCGGTCGTATACGTTTATTTAAATGCAAAAATTACTCGCATAAACCAAAACACTACATTCCGATTTATATTATCAAAAGCCTTGATCTGATTTAAGTCAAAATAGTTACCGCAAGTAAATTTTCATGAGAATTCATCACATGAAAACCCCTTTACATTTAATAAGAGATAAGTGACGCAAGTTCTTGTTTCTACTTCCAAACCGACGAAAATATGGATGAACTACGAAATATTTCTTTTATGTTATTTGCATTCACCAAGCATAACCAAAGACCCGTACGTATCAGAATAGATGTGGCAAACAGAACAGACAGAAGTTGCAAAAAAACGTATCTAAATTAAAATGAGCAAACAATTCAATTTTTATGTTCTCTTAGGACTAAAAGTAATTAAAAAACCCTACCCAAGTACGTCTTATGACATCTGAGACTATTAATTTCGTTGGCCGTAATGTTCTCGCCTGTACCATATCACAAAGAGGACTAACGTAGCTTCTCCAAAAAGTCCTGAAACTAGTTTCTCTAAAATGTATTTCTCATCAACTTTGCCGTTGTAAGCAACTTGCTAACTGCCATAGTACTATAGGTATGAAAAACGATTCTAGAAGTACCTAAATCCCGAGGATTGGGAAATTTTTCGGCAAATCCTGAAGCACGTGTTCTCTAAAATTTTATTTTCTACAACTTTACCTTTGACAGTTGTTCCAATATAGAAGAAAAACCAAAACCAATTTCCCCATGTTACAATAAAATTGTTTGTAGAAAACGTATAGGATCTTCGTACTTCGTACGGGTAATAAAATTTTACGCAACATTCTCGCACTTTTTTTCTGAAAAGCTGGAGAGAATTGCATATTTACACATTTGCATGTCGTATGCAGCTTGTACCAGCTTGTGCTCGAAAAGCTGGTGCTCTTACGACAACTCTTACGTCTCATGAGCAAAACTTCCCTTTTGAGCATTTGAGTCTCAAGTAAGCATACGAGAAAAGATTTGCGCCACATAATATAAATCACTTCGAGAGAGGTGTCTTCAACATATTAATTTTTTTATCATAGAATCCGAAAGTCCTAGTCTCATGGGATGGGTTTACTAAGCAAGGGAAAAGCATAATTTGCTGTAAATATGGTTACTCAATCAACGAAAATAAATTACAGTTTTTTAGTCATAATTGAACTTGCATCACACGGCACAGGCGCATTGCTTCCAACGCAAAATCACCAGCGAAATCGGCCATTACCTACTCCAAGCAATTTTTTCTTAGAAAGAAAATGTTTACACTAACTTTATGACATGATCAACTAACATCCTTACTAACTCAACTTGTAAACAAATTATTTTGGAAAAGCTGTTGCGTTTTTTTTCATGTTACGATAAAATCTTAAATGATGTGTTTACGAAGTTTAAAGCACTGTTACTTTTACCTTTGCTACGTGCTAGCCATCTTCTCCTTAGTAGATCTAGAACATACATAATTTTAGTCTTACATACCACAGCCATCTTCATTCCGAACTACACGCATCCAAAATTAGGGCAGTCGATACTATACCTAATGTTTTTGTTTATAAAAATATAGAAGAGCATATGATGGAGACAACAATCCTGATGGATCCCATCATTATCATCACAAGACTAGCAAACTTTGCCACTCACGCCTTGCACAGATACGTGTAATTGACGTCGGCAAAGTTGCTCCTACTTCTTGATTCCTTGTTAGAGATTCACTTCATCTTGAGATTATGCGCACTTGATGCGTGCTCTTGATCGTTAAGAACTGATTGCTATCAACAACCATTTTTTGCTTATTGTGAGATATATGCAATGGAATGACTAAGCTCAATAAATTTATCTTTGACAAACTTTGGTTAGGTAGAATAGAGGTGTCTTAGTCTTTGACATACGATATGCAAACCCCCTTTGCAAACACAATATGTGGAACAATAATATTTTTATTGAAAGTATCAAATGATTATTTTTCGCTATAATTTCGATTTAAATAACAAAAAAAAATATTTCGAATAAACAAAACATTAATTTGGAGAAGAAATCATTTTCAACCAACGCAAAAATAGAAAATAGAATTAGTGTTAACAGTCTGACACTACTGTTTAAAAAAATTATGAACAGATTTTCACAGGGATGCACTTGGACATTGAAAGACGGCGATAAAATAAATAAATTTCATGTTGCACTCAATTTTTAGTCAAAATGTTATTGTAAGGTTTTGAAATTGAAAGAGATATCCTGGCTCAGTCATAAACTCAAATTATGAAAAAAAGGAAGACACTTGAGCTGCTTATTTCCATTTTCTTAAAATTCGCCAAAGTTTCTCATTTTAATTCAACTACTTCATTTTATTTGATTTTATTGTCATGAAATAAAAAGTTGCTAAGTTGCTTATTTGTATCGCATGTTAATATACTACTCATTCATTGCAATAAAAAGAGAGCTGTAATGGATTTTCGCAAATACATTTGAGCTTAAAAGTGATGCGGTCGAATGGTAAATTGATTTGTTACAAAAAATCTTTTTTCATACTTAATAAACGTTTTATGCATACGATTTGTTATCAAAATCGCCTGCGGCTCGTGTGAAAATATTTACATTTTTTGCTCAAAGACACATCCAGCAACTTGTTATTAAATTATAAGACCATAGAAGGAATTTTTCATAAACAGTATATTATGCCACTATGACAAAATACTTAGACCGAGGAACGAGGTGGGTATTTGAGAGCGCCAACCCGAGGAATTTTTACCCACCTGCTTACATTTTGACCCTAGCCACATATACCATATTATGTTGCGAGGGTGTCAAAGTTTCACAAATGGGAAATAAAGGGAACGTTTTGACCCACAGCGACATAAAAAAAATACAAAGAATAGTTTTAAGTTACAAAAAGACTAATGTTAAATTATAGCGAATCATAAGAAAATGAAATGAAAAGAAAATGAATGAACGTTTTTCACATCTCTCAATTTCATTGTTTAACTTTCAAGAGAAACGGATAATGTTCTGAATACGCCACTGATGTTGTGTGATGGTGTAACACTAAATTCTTTTTATTTTCTTTTCAAGTCCGATGTACATAAAGAAAATTGTTGAAGCTCGAAATATCACTCCTACTTGTTGGCTATTAAATATTAAGTAATAACGCCGAACCAAGATTATTTCAACGAAAACTATTTTTGAATGCATATCCATTTCTAAAATAAGAATTTCCTTTTCGACCTTGAACCTTTTTGAAATTCTGTTATTATGTAACGGTTCGATTGTTAAACTGACTTATTGACTTATTTAAGTGTGCTAATATTCTTACTTGATAGTCAATTTGAGCTTCCTGTTCATCAGCATAATGAGGATGTACGATATACTTTGTTGGCATGGATGCATTCCTTACGCGATAATATGAAGTCATTTTTATAATTAAAATTTATTGTCTTTTTTAGTCGCTAAAAATTATTGATTTCTAAGTATTTCCGTTAAATTTCGCACTAAAAATATTTTAAAATGAGGAAACCAATTCATTTCTCGAATTGTGAATATTCAAGAAATAAAATGATTTTTCCATCAAAATAATTTAATTGATTTGTTTCGTTTAATAGCACATCGATATTTATAATTTTCATGAAAATTTAGCAATTTTCCAGTTACACTAACAAATTTCTTATAACTTAATGGTCTCGATCAATCTATGTTTTAATAATTCCCGACACGAACTGAAATAAAGCCAGCTGAAAAATTTTTATAATCCTAAAATATCGTGCGAAAAATATATTTTATTCAATACCATTGGAAAATTTGTATAGAAAAGTATTTTGGTGGGGGAACTAAATAAATTTTTTTTCGTAGTCAATGCTGTGTGGCATACGAATACATAAGCAAGTTAGAAAAACGATTTTCATTATAAATATTTTTGACAAGATTTATAAGAGGCATACGTTGCTTCCAGTAAATATTAGTATAACATAGAACGAAGTATTTGATCCTTAAAATTTTTCGTTTTATATAATCTACTACATAATCCACGGGTTATAGGAATTATTCTATTATTAAAAATATACGCAAAAAATTTCTTTCCTCGGAGATGATGAGGGCTGTAATAAATCTTTTATAAATTATAATAGCGTCGCGTCACAGCTTTTGTAAATATCGTGTATGGTAGTAAGTTACGAAACTTATTTGCACTGAAAAAAGCATACCGCACGACAATGTTTGAATGGCTTATGTATGTTACATCGTGATAAGTAGTATGGTGTTTGTTTATTTTTTCCGAACAGTTTAGAGAGTGTTTTTGCCTAATAACTTCCTTAACTTCCAAAAGTAGCTCCCACTTTTTATTTCAAATAATGTCTTCTTAGGCATGGATGCAATATTGTGAGAATAAATTACTACCCTAAAATCAATATTTTGTTGCTACTGCTACTATTTTTACAATAGAGTTATTACTTTTTTCTTTTTCTTTGCATTTCCGCATTACGATTTTTTTAGCGACCCTAACGCTAACGCTAGTTTTAAAAAATATTAGCGTGGCTAGCGTGATTCGCTAATTTAAAAAAAAAAATTAGTGCGCTAGTAGCGGTCGCTAACTCTCGCTAATTACATTATCTTTCAAATTGAAATCCTAACGCAAAATATTTTTGTCGAAGATCACTTGCGAACAGACAAACTATGTAGAAATAGCTATTTACAAGCAAATAGCATTTAAGTTTTAACTAAAAAAATTTCGAGTTCCCCAGCAACGGTGTAGTTGTTACCTTGCGATTCTAACTTTGATAAAATCAGATCTGCAGATTTCATCAATATCATGTAGACTGCACTTATTTTTTGTAGTAATTATCATCGAAATAATTGGGACGTTCATTGTACGCTTTGACTTTTATGCTTCCCCCTTCAATGATTGATTGTCACTACAAACGTATTTCTAGATAACGTTTAATAATACCTTAGTATTTCTAAAATTGTGACGCAACGATGACGATAAAATTATAACGTCACCCAATTAAATCTGAATTTACACAAAAAATGTAATCTACATTTATTACACATATGATAACTAAAATACACTATAATGTTAGCGAAAAACTAGCGATTAGCGAAGTTTTTCGCTACTTGGATTTTAACGAGTCGCTATTAGCGAGCAATTCCCAGTTCTAGCGGCGCTAGTACAACCATGTCCGCATATTTATGATTGAAGGTAAAATATACGTGTGTCGCAGAACACCGTGCAATTTTGTTAATTCTCTTCAAGTTTTAAATTGCACTTTATAAAGAATTATAACAACTTCAATGATTTTCTTTTAAATTATTTAATTAAAATTATCAAAAGAGTTTGAGCCATACCCTGAAGATGGGAACTTAGTTCCCGAAACCGGTTGGAGAATTTAAAAAATAAAGGCATAATTTCAAAATAGGATTTCTTTAAACTCACTTTCCGTTAGTAATTACTTTATAAAAATTTTAAAGAATTACATGTTTAACGTATGACTCACAGTGCCGCCGAATACAGTCATGCCATTCATCGAGGCTTAGCACCACACCTAATCGCCAACGTGATAAACAATTGCAAATATGCTGAGTTCCAAAAAAATTGCGAGAATTGTTAAATTCTTGACTAGTTGTCATAAGGATGCGTGGGTTGCGTGAACGAGGCCTTACATTTGAAAATGGAAATTACGTTGGTTCTTAGCTGGATTTTACTGGTCATACGAATTCGGATAAAAATCATCTTCTAAGTTAGGCGTCATTCAAAAAGGACGTCCGCTTTTTAGGAATGAAGGGAGGTTTAGTAAAAGTGTGACTGTAGTGTTATAAGGTATGGGAAAAACGAGGACATGGGAGGGAGGGGCCCTGAAAAATCAGGAAAAAAAACGTGACGTCCTTTTTGAATGTCGCCTTAATAGTTGTACTGAGAAAATGGCGCAGATAGCAGTTTTCTTCAACTTACTTTTCCATCGAAAGTAGCACTCGTAGCACGATGGAATGAGTAACTTAGATCATTTGAGCCTGGGGAACATCTGAGCAAAATTATTTTTGGTAATTTCGTGAATCAAAAAGTTTTCATTTCTTCAAATGTTCGCCAGGGCCGTATCCAGGCAAGAGGGCTAACACCTACGCACCTACGGGCATTCTCAGAGAATCCGAAAACTAAACATAACAAGGTCTTTACCAATCAAATTTCTTAAAAACGAAATTAAAATTGAATGATATATAATCGATTAGCAATTAAAATTTTGCCTGCGGTGCATTTAAATAATACATTTCTTGTACCAACTACTGGATACAAACTCCACCAACAATTCTTTGCGTCATATATTCAGTTACTTTATTAAACTGCATTTACGAAACAGAGTATTTGTAATTCTGACAAGAAATCAACGACTTGTAAGCTTGACATCTAATCAGCACCGCCATTTCCTAAGCGACAGGGTGAATAAGTGGCCTATGGCGCCTACAATGCTAAAAACATCTACTTAGTTACAAACCAAAGATATGATCGCTCCACTCGCAACTCTTTTATCAAAACAGCCAATAATACCTATATCGAATTTGTTCCTCGCTTGCGAGATATACCCGTAGATTTATTACTTTAATAAGAAAAGTTTTGAGCCACAAGATCAATTGTGAACCGCAAGTATGGCGGCGCTTACATAGCGACTGTTCAGGGTTGTGGAGAAACTAATTTATTTAATGGAATTGATAAATATTTACTGTACATCATTTCCAATTTACAGTAGATTCTCGTTTAGTCACGCTGGGCGAAAACTCTTTTTTTGACATGCAGCGTAAAAATTTCGCCTGCGGCGTGAAATACTAAACAAATTTAAATGCTATTTAGGTTCACGGCCAAGCCCCTCCTGTCAATCCACTCTGGCTATGCGCCTGCTGGACGCGAGATGGAACATCTTTATAGAAACGTCATAGAATCATTATTGTCATAAACCAATCACTGTTAGTCTAATAGTCGATGAGTAGACCGTGTAGACTTTTTGAAAAATATAGACATTAGTTGAACCTAGAAATTCGCCGTTTTTTTCTTCAAAAAATTTCGAAAATTCCGTTTATTTTGATATTTCGATTTGGGCACCCTTTCAAATTATAATTCGGCGCCACTGATTACTCATATTTTTACGATGATGGCGTCAGACATTCTCAGTTGAATTTGTGTATTCATGTGTTCGATACCGACCTCTCCAGCGATGGAACCTGTCAATAGAAGTCGAGACTAAATAACACTGATACAACCTGCGACTGTGAACAAAATGAACGTGAACAGATGACAGCCAGTAAAGTAGTCTTCACGATGTCTGTACAAGACGAAAGTGTCATCAATTTGCCGAATCAGTTGGCCATTGCCATCCTGCCGGCAGTTTGCATCAAAAACAATATTTTTATTTATTTTGCACCATATGCAAAAAATTTAAATTAAATATTGTATCATTAATAAGTAGCGACCCCTCATAATTAACTTTGAAGCGGAATACCTTTGTTGAAATCTCAAACGATGTTGATCTAAGGCAATGCCAAGACCTTGAGGGATTGATCTCATCATTAACTTTACTTGCCCATTACATGGGACTTAAAATACCAGTTAACATCTAAATTTGAGAAACACCCTAATGCTTATTGATGGATGCTAACGCAGAATGGGGACATCTCCATCACTTTCTTCTAATTCTCTAATGGAGGTGACTCCTTTCTGCATTTACGAGCAGTCGGTCATTTTTGTCGGCTGTTATGTATGATAGTGAGGAAGAAAAGTAGATTTTCTGTTTTTTGTTCGAATAAGCTTTGTTCCACAAAGCGGTGATATTAAATTAAAGAGATTTTATTTTAGCTCTTTAAATGAAATTCAAAGATATTCTTGAGCAACTGCAAACACTTCAACAATTCAGAATCCATTTCTTCCCAAACTTATTTTCCGACTTAAAATCTCAAGATGTTCTCACAAAATATTTTTATGTGAGAAAATTGCTAATAACATCATTCAAAATGGCAAAGAAACATTAAATAGAAAATACTAACCTGACTGATAATCGATGCAGCTTCTTCGGCTGCTTCCTGTTGATAATCACGAGTCGGCATTGGTGAAAAAAACGATGGTGTAATGTAACCACCAGATTCATTTAGATTCGGGAATTCAGTTCGAGGAAGACTGGCTACGGGTGACTCAAGTGCTGCTTCATATGCTCCATAAGTGGGAAGTGGCGAAGGTCCTCTATTTATCATAATTAAAATGATGTAATGGCTTTTTTTATTATTTTTTTGTACCTGTGAGGATGATCGCTGTTGTTTGGACTTAACAAATTTATCGTCGGGCTATATGGCGGAACGGCAGACGAACATCTTGATGAACCATTACTGATATTGTGTGTAGCATTCAGTTTGTTGTCTCTGAAAGAGTCAATTCAAAGGAATGACTGTAAATATTATCATCTGAACAAATTCCTTTGACCAAACAACGTCTTTCATAAAAGGGAAGCGCTGATTGTTAGTTCGAAAAAAAAATTGATCGAAAATATTTTTAAACTGATATCCAAGTGCTAACAATAACCTTAGGTAAGGATAATCGTTTCATTCTGCTGAATACTAAAAATCAATCATATTTGTACGAAGTGATGTGTATTATTGCCCGGAGCAGAAATTTCGGGAATTAACCCAGAGTATGAAAATATTTCGGTAGTTTTCATTTTATTTCGATAAAATGAGTAATTTAAATTCTACGACACATCTTGAAAATGTATATTTTGTTTCTAAATTCAATTTCAGCTTTATGTATTCAAATAATTCGCGCGAATATTCACTTACAGCATGACCATTGGTACCACCCAAATTCGATAAATTCCATACATTTCTCAAGACAATAAACTGACAAGGTGCGATCATGTGCGATTACACTGTTACAGCAAATCGCTAAACCACAATTTTTCTTTTATAAAATTAAATCAAATAGCCAAAATAGTTGTTTGAACTCAAATTACGGATAAATAAGCCACAAATAAGCCATCTTTCATCGTTTAATAAATAAAAAATATTTTCAGGCTTTAGCTTAATTATAAATTTGGGGCATTTCCCTATGAAATTTTAAAATGAGATATTTTTTATTCTTCTTGTTACTATACCTGTGAACAACTAGAGGAATCCTGTTTGCTGCCGATTTAAACAAATTCTGCGCATCTAGGTGTGTAAGGTCCCTCGCATCATAATCACCAATCTTAGTCAAAATATCACCTCTCATCAATTGTCCATGTGCCGGACTTCCTAGTTGAACCTAGATATGGTGAATTAATTAAAAAATGCTAAACTATGAATGAGTGAAATATTCATGGTAACAGTCTCCCTACACATTTTTGTAAACAATAGAATTAAGATGCCAATGTTAGAGTCCTTGAATAAAATGTTGATGTAAATATCTAGTAACATTGAGGCAATGACCTTTTTTCATTTCTTTGTCCTTGGCTTTTTATTCGTGTTATTCATGTCTATAGATTTTGATTAAATAAAACTATTTTTGTTGAAAAGTATTTTTTGTATATTTTTAACTTTTGATTGAAATGTCGCGTCATCGCAACAGATTTAGTGATTTTAGATGTTGAGTGAATTGTCAGTACATTTCTTTTTATCAAAGTGTGAACGCCTTGTTGTTGAGACGGTAATTACGCCAGTGATTACCAATTTTTATTTTGACGAATGGAAAGGTATGCAAGCTGTCTATACCCTCACGTCAAAAATTTGTAAGCACGTACAGATAGGTAATATTATTTTTGAACACTTTTGAGATATTTTTGATGTGTCGGAGTTTTAAATGTCAAATTACATAAGTTATATGCGCAAGAAAGAGACGCAACGTGCACTTCGGATGAAGGTATCTAAATGTAAATGGACGTTAATGACATTTAAAACTACAATCTGAACCTACAACTGTAAATTACATACATGCATCTGTTTCAGTTAGGATTACGTAGACCTAGCCCGAATTATTAGAGATACTCACGACGACGACGTTGAAAGTTAATCGGTGCTGAAAAGTTAATTTCTCAACTTTTTGACATTGCAAACAACTCTGTCAAAACCATTGAAAACCCTATTTTTTTGATAATTATTAGCTAAAAATTATCAAAAAAAAAAAATGGACTTTTCAATGGTTTTGGTAGAGTTTTTTGGAACACGGTCATGGCAAAATGAATTTGAGTTTTGTACTTATACGCACCTTAACACCGCAAAAACCTGCGCAGAAGTACAAAACTCATATTCATTTTGCCATGCCTGTATCAGAAAGGAGGGTTCGCACACTGTTGGGAACCGAAAAGATATTGTTATGTGAAAATTTAATAAAATGTTTCACTGTCATCTCGTCGGGGCATGGCGACAGTGGCTGAATGAGAAAGGAAATTAACTTTTAAGCGTTGATTAACTTTCAACGTCGTCGTCGTCGTGATTTTCTCTATTCAATTCAATTGGTTTCTTTTAAAAGTCTTTAATTTAAAAACTTAATACAAGCGGACAAGTTGAGTTGAGATTCTTTACTGAAAAATTGTTGTGTTGCAAAATTTAGGAGGCTTAAATTAAAGATTTAAGTGTAAATCTTTTTAACTTTCTTTTTACGAATTCATTTGGGTTGCATAAGTTTTATGTGATAACGAGTTGGAACTTGAAACCGTACGCAACTTGTACAAAACAATTTTTATAATTTATTTCATTGTATTTACGCGCCATGATTTCCTCTTTAAATTAATGTTCTAGATGCATAATTTAGAAATCATTTGCATCTCACAGGGGAACTTGTCATTCCCCCACATCTGTTTTCTTGTTTTCGCTTATGCAATAAAGGGTAAATTTCACGAATAGACAGTACACTATACTTGGTATAACTCATCTACCAAATGATGGTTCGCTCTATTCTTGAATTTGCATCGGTAATTTGGTCACCACATTTTTGGTACATCGTAACAAGATTGAGAGCGTCCAAAAACAAATGGTTCTCTTCCTGCTTGGGTATGATAAGATATATCTGACGGAAAAATATGAAATATTGCCCTATACCGATCGATGTCAGCAGTTGGGACTTCAAACGTTGGTTAGGCGAAGAGAAAATGCGACAATATTGTTCATTCATTCAATAATCAACAATAATAGATACCAGTCGCCGCACCTGAAGTCGATAATCGTGTTGAACGCAAATACTCGTATAATACGCAATCGAAGATTCATCATGATAAGTGAATTCAAAAATTCGCCATTCAACATTACGTAGCAGCAAATCTCATCGATCCATCTTGCCACACAATCAATTCCGCAAAGGGCTGTTCAAATTACCAGGCGAAATATTTGAAAATTGGTTGAAGTTGTGACTCCAGTTTAATTTAATAATTTTAATTTTTAAGTTTCAATTTTGCTATCGTTCTTGCCCCGACCTGACACCTGATGTTTCTAACTGATTTTATTATCTATTTCCATACGTTAAATAATAAATAATGATTATCTCTTTCTGACGATCAAATATTCCCTTTGACACTAGATACTTCTATACTTGACATTTTTTCTATTTTATTTTATTCATTTTCACCGATTTTGTTTAATTGTCTATTTATTTATTTATTTATTTGTTTATTTATCAACGGGTACTTAAAGCTAACTGATAACAATCACAACCAATTATAAAAAATTACAAACAAAAATTGATATACATCACAATTAACATCAAACTAGAACTCATAATACATGGACATGTTGTGGGATGGTAGTTCGAATGAAATTATAATTTCTTAAGGTGCGAAAAGGAATGGTGGGATTTGTTTATTCGCCGTGGGATGGAAACAAGACCAACCAGGTGCGAAGAGGAACACAAACGTCACGTTTAGTAATAATGTTCTGTGCATCAATCCTCCCCCTTAAAACGTCAAATACAAACAGAGCACATCGATTGATTCTCCTCCTTGACAACGATTCAATTCCGATAGTTGAACACCTATCTTCGTAAGGAGGTAGGCGAAAATTTTCATCCCTTCTAACTGACCTTCGTAGAGCGTCCTTTATGGATTCAATGTCATCTATTAGTTCACCCTGGTAGGGGAACCGAACAACTGACGCATATTCAAGATGCGATCTGACATGAGCACAGTATACGCTTTTCAAACCGTGTACGTTTTTAAACTTCTTGCAAATTCTCTTCATGAATCCTAGCATAGCATACGCTTTCGAGACTATAACGCTCACATGTTTGTTAAAGCTAAGGTTTTCCGTAATAATTACACCCAGATCACGAAACTCCCTAACTCTCTCAAGCTCGACCTCGTCAATATTGTACTCATACATTAAGGGGTCACGTTTACGAAACAACGACAGCACTTTACATTTACCTATACTCAACTCGAGTCCATTGAAATTACACCATAGCCGGAGAGCTATTAAGTCTCTCTGAAGAGCATTACAATCACGAACAGATTTAATTATTTTGTGAAGTTTCAAATCGTCTGCGTACAGCGAAAATTCGGCCGACTTAATTACTTTGGTGACGTCATTGCAGAACAATAAAAACAAAAAAGGTCCAAGGTGACTCCCCTGAGGTACGCCTGATCTAACTGCAAAAGTGCTAGACTCCCAACCCATTACCTTCACGTACTGTGTACGACCGCGCAGGTACGAATTTATCCACTCTAGCAAAGACGAATGGATTTCCAGCTCTCTAAGCTTGGTAATCAACACATCATGCTGTACACTATCAAACGCCTTTCGAATATCAGTGTACATGACATCTACTTGACCACCAGATTCAATCACACGAATTGCATCGCTTACAAATTGAACTAAGTTGGTCGATGTGGATCGACCTCTCGTAAAACCGTGTTGTGCAAACGTTATTACTTTCTTGCTAAGCTCGGAAGTCAGAAATTCACATACTATTGACTTATTGATTTGCGTAGTCCTATAAATTATCCGCTGTGATATTTACTAATGCTGTTACCTATGTATCTTATACCGTTTGGTTTATCACCTCCTGTAGATGGGATCTTCGGTCCCGAAAACGTTCGTGGTAATTAATATTTTAAATCGTCATAGTATGTGTTTGTCCAGTGAAAACGCGTATAAATATATTTCTGTGCTGATTTATGTGGAACAATACGGCGGAAACCTACCCCAAAAATGTCTCATGTGATCTCAGAGGACTCAATTCTACTGTTTTAAGGGATCATCTATAAATGACGTCCGGTCGTAAGGAGGGGGGGGGAGGAGGTATGGCAAAACCGGATGAATTCGGACATGGGTGAGGGGGGTGTATGAGAATAATGATAGAATAAATTCGGAATCCGGATAATCAACACTTCGCGTCGCTTTTGTTGTTGAGTTCGTTGGACGTTATTTTATTATTATAGCTTTATTGATCAAAAATCATTACAATACAGTTGTATCTTAAAAAATCTATTGTAAGTACTTTGAATAGTAATGTTTCTTATAATGTTTTGGTAATTGGTCGTTTAAGGTAGGAGGCCGAAGAAAATTTTCAAAAATCTTCGAATGAGTGTTAAAAAAAAATTTTATGTTAATGATTAATTAGTTATATCACAGAGGTGGAGTTGTTCAGATTAGATTTCTAATAAGGGGATTATTAGACCTTGACAGTTTAGTCGTGAAGTTCTGATTAATTTTAGAAATTTGTTGAGAGATTTGATGTATGGCGGCACGTCTGTGTACGTCATTTGCACTGTGGTACTTAGGAAGGTTGAGAATAATTTTCAGACGCTTGTTCTGGATAACTTGTAGCTGATTTATAAGGTGTTTCGCGCAATTACCCCACACCGGGCATGCTCCTAGGATTATACTTTGAATTGAAGCTTTGTATATGAGTAACTTGTTAGTTCTATTCAGCCTGGATTTTCGGTTGAGAATAGGATACAGCATTCCGAGAACTTTGGTTGCTTTGTCGGAAGTAAGGT
The DNA here is from genome assembly GCA_029228625.1 of Pseudolycoriella hygida. Classification (NCBI taxonomy): domain Eukaryota; kingdom Metazoa; phylum Arthropoda; class Insecta; order Diptera; family Sciaridae; genus Pseudolycoriella; species Pseudolycoriella hygida. The sequence goes on along the minus strand of CM055404.1, from coordinate 3,640,714 downwards.
CGGTGTTGGTTTTGAAGGTTAGGGTCTTGTCCAGAGTAATCCCTAGGTAGGACTTATTCCAACGGATTTTTGAATTGAGAACAGTTAATTTCTCAGAAGGCAGCCATTTCTGAGCTGGACGTTGAACAAATCTTACCAACCGATTTCAAAAAATACAAATCGATACCATACGATTTGTATTGTCCGTCAGTTAAGACTTGTTTGGATAAACGAATCTGTAGCAAATGTGGAAAATACTTCTCAGCAATTAATCAAGTCGTCCTGCATATGAAAGTTTACAATAAAATTGCACCCATCACCTTTCCAAAAGTTGGACCACGTCGAATCGTAGCTCGACGAGCTAACGAGATGATAGTTGTTATTTCAAACTACGAGGGCTCCGAAGATGTGCAATGGACAGATGAGCGAGACATAGACGCACCACAGAGCATGCTCGAAATTGTCTGTCGCGAAAGAAACACAGATTTCGTACATAGTTTTTCTGTAGTTTCTTTGACAGATTTATTCGATAGTGTGTGCGAAGAGCAATGTACATAAAATATTGCTATTTATTCAACAATACTAATTTTTTTAACTCAATCTTTTATTGGGGAGGGGACGTAATTTGTGGATGGCCCCTTAAATGAGCCTCTCACTGGTCTGGGTCTCCTATGAATTTGGATGAATTTATGGAATTGCCGAAAATTAATCAGTATTATCAGGTCTCTAGAGGAGTCTAGGTCAGTCGTAAGGTCCACAATTACGTTTTGAAATGTTTTGTAGAAAACATTGATGAGTCTCAGAGGTCATACCATGTCTGGAATTACTTCAATAAGAGAAATCACTAAGGAACGTACACGAACGGGTCAATGTTTTTCATTCTGCCCTCATTGAGGTCATTCGGTCATGGGCTAGGCCTATTATATTATGTAGTGAGTTTTCTCTCATTAGACCCGTAAAAATTAGCATCAGTAAAAATTTTAATTTCGATTTCGAGTAGGAAACATCCACAAACACTTAGGATAACCAAATCTATACCGAGCAGAGTCTGAGATGGAAATTGTCTCAGACAAACATATAGAATTGCATAAAATTTTACAATACAATAAACATTCTGAAATTTGAAAGGTTATTTACATGCGAAAGACACCGTTACATTTATGGATTTATTCCCCATAATATTAGTAAATCATTTTTTAAAATTCGAATTAGGTATTGTAATAGGTTAGAAGTAGTGTTGAAAAACTGTGAAAACAGAAGAAGTTTCGGCTTTATTAAACAAACAAGTAAAACGGTTTTTTATTGATTTAGGTCAATATAGGCCAACAAATGTAGATGACTGAATGACATTTTTAGCACGAAGCGATGTGACGTGGATGCCGTGGTAGAGGGAATGTTTTTGTTGTGCTCGTTTATGAATTGAATACTAAGCAGGGGAACATTGCTACTACCTTTGTTATAATTAGGGGTGTATCCAAATCACTTCCACCTACTAATCGAATACCCCAAGGGGTTTGCTTTCCATCTCTCTCGAGAACGACAGCAAATTCATGCAATTTTGGGGCCATTGTGACCCTAAACAGTTCGCACTTAATAATAAATATTCAAAAACAAACTGAAAGCACAGTATTCAATTTATAGAATTCAAAAATATTGAACACGTTCAACAACACGAGTTATAGTAAAAATGTTTCAAATTATCGACTAAATCGAACTAGTGCAAATAACAAAACTTCTGTTTAAATAAATATGGTTGCACCAATTTTAGATTTCAAATTTATTTATTACTAATCCACGATACACGTTATAACTCAAGAACTCCGGATTGTAACGTATTGAAAGCTATCCAAGTACTAAATTTAATATGCCATACTACCAACTGACTTTATTAAAGTGCAATACATTTTAGATAGAAAAAAGAAACAGATTTTCGTCAGACACACATAGGGATACCCATACCATACGATCATCTAAACTCAAAGTGTATATAAAAATCCTAACCACATGCATGTTGGATAATTAAATTGTAATTTTGTTTTGAAACACTAATCCTTGACCCCTGTTTGTACAAAGATAGTGCTGTGTTGTATTGACAAAATTAAATAGGTGAAAGAAGAATCTTATTTATATTGTCATCACATAAGACGAACTATTTTTAGTGTATCGAGCACCGTGGTGGTTAAGGAAAATTAACAAAGAACAAGAACTCTCTCTTTTGATTAATTAAAATTAATACGAACAAAAAATCCAAACCGACAAAAAATGTGTTGCGTCTGCGCCTTATAAGAGTGATTTTTTTATTGAATATTTCTGGTGAATACGCGAGCCAAAAAATATTAATTTTAATTGCTGTTTTGTTGAAAATTTTCATAAGAAATTTCGATTCGAACGTATGTTTAATAGGAAAATAATTTTGTAAAATTCGTCATTACACAATTTGAGTATACGGTCTGTTCGTGATGAAACCGTCTTGCTTTTATGCTATAACATTTAAAGTATACACATAAATTCTTTTTCATGTTTGAGGTGGGAAAACTCGCATTTCGTCGCCGCAAATACGGTAAGAAAATGATGTATTGTTGACCCGGGCATCTATGTACCACAAACAGCGTCGCTATTTGAGGAGTTTTTGTCCTCGCACTATTGTAACATCATCGATTAGAAGTTATTTGCTTTCGGAGAGGAGAAAATCTGGAATTCTCGCAAGAGCTCATTTTCCAATTCCATATTTTCCCCGAGGTTAACACAATTGTTTTTGTGAGCGCATTGGGAACAACTGCTTTAATCTACAAAACAAAAAACTCAGTTCATTATGACTTAGTTGTAAAGGAAAACAGAAAGACAGTTCAGGTGAGATTTTTTTTCCCCAACGAACGGGAGAACATTTATAATTTTGTCAAAATTCCTCTTAAAATTCATCATAGACTTTAGGTGACAAAATATGAACGTTTTATCCTGACCTATTGCGGCTTTCACTTCGGTCTCCCTTGAATTTCATATTTTCTCCCCTCGGCGAGCAAATAACTATCGGGTTGAAGTCAAGTAACAAAGTTTGTGACATTTTGATGTACAGTACAGCCATTGTTTTTTAATTTTACGTCTTGGGAAATTTCAGCTGTTTTTGCAATGTAATTCGTATTGGCAAAACAGCTGAAATTTCACAAGACGTAAGATTAAAAAACAGTAGCTGTATTTAAAAACGATTAAAATAAGCGAAAATGAAATGAGGAATATCTCATTCTCTGAGATCAATCTGGCTATAGACGTGGAAAGACCTGGTTGTCAAGCAACTAGTCAGAAGGTGGTGGCGCTGAAATGTATGTTCAATACCGGATTAAAGAGAATGACAGTTATGTAGCTTCGAAGTAATAGTAAAAATTAATCACAACATAAAACTTTTTCGAAGTTAAAGTGTGACGGAGTCCGTAAGTCCATTTCCAAAAATATTGATATCGTCAGAGGTGACGCTTTCACTGATAAGATTCAAAGATTTGTTGGAATAGAATGTTAGCTTGTGGTCAAAGTTTTATTCTTTAAAAAAATTGCACCACTTTTTTTAAAACAAAGTTACGTTGTGTTCAAAAAAGTGCGTCACAAATGCCAGACCCAACGACGAAATAATTTTTCAACAGTTTCAGTTTTCACACGCAAAAATGTAAATTTATGTAAAGCAATCTTCGCAAAAAGAAAGAAAAGTTTCTGCAGTTTAAAAACTGAAAGTACAAAAAAAAAATGTGTGCAATTTGGTGCAATTTTTTTAAAGAATAAATTCACAGTGATAAATACTGAAAGTATTTACGGCTTTCCTTGATCGTGAAATCAACTGAGCAACACGACAATGATATATAAAAATTCAACAGAACGCAGGACCTAAACAACACCACAGCTATAGTGCATCATTATCACTGTACAGGACATTTACCAGACATAGGAAATCCATCTATCGTAGGCGTAGCCCACAACTATACCAAGAGAAAAACGCTTGAAGCGTTGCACATACTCTCGCAACGTACTTCGATCAACTTTAAGCGAGACACAGACCACATATGTGCATCATACTGCAGTCTAATACGATAAGATGATCCATCCACTTGTTCGGTTACCATTCACTGTCACCGATAAGTTTAAATGTTCCTTTCAAGTCCAAAAATTGGCACGTAACAAAGATCTTTGCTTAGTCTATTTTCATATGCAGATATTGTTAGGCATATCACATCAAAAGACTAGCTGTTTGATATCCGAAAAATAAGTTGTAAGTTGATTATTTATTTAAGGAAAATATTTTGGAGTTAGTCTAATACAAAATAAACATCTACTAGATGCTCAATATGCTAGAATACAGTAGCGAAACGTTCACCACATAAAAAATTGGTTTCATTTTGATCGACAAGCAAAGAAAAAACTTTTCCCCGCAGTTAAAGAATAAAACTTTTATCACAAGGTAACATTCTATTCAAACAAATTTTTGCGTCTTATCAGCGATATCTAACGATATGAATAATTTTGGAAAGGGGAGTGACAGTCCTTTGTTTTTACTTGTACAAGTAACACTCAACGTGAAGTTAGCTGCAGTTGCGACCGAAGCTAATTTCATTGCAAACAAAATCAGCTAAACGATATTTGGTCCTTTTTCGTGAATGTTCTTTTACGTAACGCTCGAGGGGGAGGGGGGTCAGACAAATTGTTACGGTTTGTTACACGAGGGTGGGGGGGGGGGGGGTATTTGTGGCAATGTTACGTAACAAAGTTTTGTTAACGAAAATTTATATTTTTCACTGAATTTTTTAAATTTTGTAACGATCTCTCATGCTAAATATAATCTTAGAGTTGCAATCGGAGCAGCTCAAAAGACTGTGTGAATTGCAAACTGGTGGCCATGATGGCAATTCAAACTATCTTTTGAGCTATTACGATTGCAACTCTAACATTCATATCAAGAGCTCATTCAACATCATTTTCACATAACGGATCGCACTGAAAACTGGCCCACAGATAAATTAATATTACGAAGAAATTCATCTTAGCTCATATTCAAATTCTTCAAAAGCTATAGAAATTCAAGTCGGTTGCTCTCCCAATCGTTTTGTGAGAATTTTTAGTTTATGCACTTTCATCTGAGTGACGTTTTTAACATCATGAATGTACTTACTTGAAAGTATTTTTTAAATTTTTTTTGAATTTTATTACGTAACATATGAGGTTTATGAGATTGCCCGAAAGTCGTGTTACGTAATTTAGGGACAGCCCCTAAGGTTTTTCGTGCGTAGTTGTAGAGAACTTTTTTGTTAAAGGGAGTATGGGTCAGAGGCCTCTCCAAAGTGCTCTAGGTCAGTTCAACGATCAGTCCTAGCACAAAAAATAATTATGAGTGAATTTTCTTGATTTTTTTTCAAACTTTTTTTTTATTTTAAATTAAGGATCAAGACAATATTTACGTTCGAATCTTTTTGCGACATATATTCTGATACGCACGGGTCCCTTGCACATGTTCTTGTTTTTTGTTTCATTAGATATTTTCTTGGGCGTTTACTTTTCTACTAGAACTTTATCGTTATTATAGTGGCGATTTAATATTTAGAAATAAAGGATCGGCGAAATGTCTTCTTGATACAAATGTTCAACAAAAATAAACAATTGTATTTACTGATTTCCTCGCAAAATAAAGTCTTGATCACTCCCACGTTTTGTATACATTTTCTTCGGAAATTAAAATTAAAACACAAATAGATAAAGAGAAAATTATTGCCTCATGAACGATTGATTGGTGGGTTTATTGAGAGTGATGAACGCATTGGAAAATAAAATAAGGTAACTAACGGTAACATGTCCTAATGCGACAAATTTCAACTTTACTCGCAATTTCTTCGTTTATTTCAATATATGAAGGAAACATTTTACTTTTATGGCAAAGATTTGTGTTTTCTTTTGCTAATTAACAACAATTTGATTAATATAATTTAATTTAATATAATTATTGATTTATTGAAAAAGTAGAGTTGTCTTAGGGGATACCGTGAATTGTCCTATTTCATATAAATTCATAATACGTGAGTTGCTCCATATACTAAAAGTCATAGGACAAATCACGGTTCATATGATGGTGAGTTGTGCGCTTCATTCCGCTTCATACAAATTTACACGGACAACTCAATGTCACTTTTTCGAACGGACATGTCACCGTTAGTTACCTTACACGCAACAACCTTGTGGTGGATTAAATGATCACACAACGTTTGTTCTCGCGCATCGGGTCAATAGCGAAAATCAGCTGAAACGGGTGAAGAATTACTGGCTGAACTAGATCCGTGTGCCGTTCACCGCCGAAAAAGTGTTAAAAATGCGCCGCCGCCGATGAAAATCAAAATATCGTCAAACCGATTTTCACCGGCGCAAAAAATTTTAAATCCGTAACTGGGATATTCCAGCGTTAGTCTTGTCTGTCTAGCTGTATCTTCTAGCTGTATCTTGGAAACTACGGATCATGCAACTTTTTGATGTTCTACATAGTTGTAGGAAATCATGAAGCGAAAAAAGGTCTTTTGTGTTTTTTGTGTATCTTCTGAAATTCCAAAATATTTCAAAGTTAAAGTTGTATGTAACGAGACTAACTGTGGAATGTTCTGTGAAAATTCTTAAGTTTTTGAAGAACTAATTTTTTGAATTTTCACATTTTTGAAAAAGTAAAAGTTTTTTTAAAACAGAATTTTTTAAAAATGTCATTTGATTTAGGAAATTCAAAATTTTTGGAAAAGTTAAATTAAATTGTTTTGAAAATCGAAAATTCTAAAAACAATGCAAATCTTCGAAAATTTGAGGCAAATACAAGAAATTTCCAAATTTTAAGAAACTCAAAATAGATACAAACGTTTTACTTCTGCGCAAGTTTTTGAGGTGTTAAAAACCTGCGCACAAGTACAAAGTTCATATCTATTTTGCCATGCCACTTCAAAATTGTGAAAAAATTCAAGATTTTTGGGAATATTACAATTTTGAGAAATGTTAAACAAGTGAGGAAATTCAAAATTATGAGAAATTTTAAGTTTTCTAAAGTTTTTTCGAAATTCCGATATTTTTTTCATTTTTTCAGAAGTTTGAATTTCTTAGTCATGACATTCTATGCAAAGTTTCCAATTTGTTGAAAGATTTTTACAATTAAATCCTTCAAAAACTTTCGGTTTTTTCAAAGATTTTCATTGTTTTTAGAATTTTCGATTTT
>CM055404.1:3561170-3630407 GCA_029228625.1 Pseudolycoriella hygida | reverse complement strand
AATAGATGCATCCCCCCCACTCCCACCTCGATCTACCCCATGTTACAATAAAATTGTTTGTAGTAAACGTATAGGACCTCTTGTACTTCGTACGGGTCCAAAAAACATCACACTTGCAATATCTCTTTAACATTGGCTGGCCGCATGTTCACAATCTGTTCAAGTATACCAAATGTGGAAGATGTAGCATATAATACGAGATATATTGAAATTTATAATCAGGGGGTCAGAAACAATTGCTTGTCACTGTAAGTAAAAATTTAAATGCAATTAAACATCCATTACACATCATCGGTTGAGCTTAGGATGTCTCCTTTTAAATTCCAGTAAGCGCATTGTGGCAGGTCGAGCAATTTTGTAATTAGATTGCACAGATTGTGGATTCAACACTACACTGTAAATAATTATAAATTTTTACATAACTCTCCTGTAAAAATTATTGCGTTTCAGTCCCGAAAACTCCTAAATGAGGCACTTTTTTAGTAGTGTTTTATCGATATTATACTTCAAAAAGTATAAAGTAAAAGTATCTATGGAAGAAGTTACAAATATTCTTTATATATAACCACTTTTTAAAATACTATTTTGAAATTTGAATGGTTTAGCCAAAAATTACCGCTTTCAAATAGAATTGCCCATCTGAGTAACTTTTAAAACTGGGTGCCAAAACATGAAAATAATTCACTTACATAGTTGGTATGTCTGATTCGCTTTTCGTCAGCTTCTTGACACTTTCACATTTTTGACTGTCAAAGTTACTTCGTGAAAACGGTCAAACGAATCAAAATAACTTTTTGTGTTGCTCAAACAATTCCATTCAATAAAAGAAAATCGCATTTTGTTATGAACATTGTGCACTAAAAATGCATCGACTGACTTGCGAGTTTCCTTTTCGTAAATAAAACTTTTTTAATCAATTGATAGACAAAAGTTTAAGTTAAAATTATCATCTCAAAAGTTACTTCTGCTCCAGATTGCATTGTATTCGATTTTCTGGTAGAAAGGGGTGCGGCGGAAAAATTGAAGAAAATGTGTTGAAAAAGTGTACTTGTTATCAGTGGAATCGTGTGTTTTGGACAATTCAAATTAGGTTCAGATGTAAGTCACAATTATGTTTTGTTTCTTTTAACTTACAATTTAAATTACACGATATAAACATCACCCACACTCACTAGGTCAACACAAATGTATAAGAACGCAATTGTTTTGATAAAAATCAATAATAAACATAAATAATGTTCCTATGGGTTTTGTACATGTTTTTTTTTTTTTTGGTTCTTTCACTTGTATTAGCTAAAGTGACTGATGTGCAAGCTTTCTTTCATTGTTGATTAAAATAATGACTACGGTGATGATGGTAATAATTCTCTCGTACTTTACGAGATGTTGAGAAAAACAAACGATTTATTTTTTCGTTACAGTTGCGTTAACTCTAGTGAGTGTTAATTTTTCGTAGCCCCTTCTTCCATTTGGTAATTTCAATTAGAATTGTTCAAAGAAGACCTATTTTTTCCCAATAAATTCCCAATAATTCGTTGTTTATCAGCAAAAAGATCATTTTAGCACTGAGAAAAATAATTAAATTTTTAGAATTATAGGAAGAAGGGTGAGTTCATAAATTACGTAACGCTTGGGGGAGGAGTTCGTGACTAGTGTGACAAAGTGTGACAGGGGGAGGGGGTGGTCTGTACCAGTGCTACGTCACGCGAAACTTTTTAATAAACTTACAAGCTACTCTGAAGCTGTTGGGAGTTTCATTGAGCTTTTAGTCATACACAAAAGAAACACCATTGCTTAGTCCAACTTGACTTAATTCTTGACTTAATTATGCCAATTTGAATGAAACTTAGCGCGCAGCGTTTTTTAGAGATTGCAAACTTGTAAAAAACCGATACAGAAGACTTCAACTAAGGAATGCAATTACCGACGTCGGTCAAAGTTCTGTTATCATCATCTGTAGACTTAGGTTCCCATTGTATTGACTTCGGAATTAGCCCTATTCACGCCAAAAAAAAGTTGTGCAAAACTCTGACCCGAATATGTATTTCGCTTCTTTTTCCATTGCTGAATTAATTCTCTAGAACATCAAAATGTTCTGAGAATGAGTTTAGGTGTTCCACAAACCGTTGCAAGATGTATGCGTTTGAATGCGTCACCATGGTCACCATGCGTTTCATATAATGTTCACAAGCTTTGCGGGACCTCTAAACTCGATTCTGGAGCATTTTTATGTTCTACAGAATTGTTCGATAATGGAAGCCGAATAGACTTTCGGGTCAAAGTTTTGCACAACTTTTTTTGGTGTGAAAAGGGATATTGGGGATGATATAATTTCTATCGCAGTTAGAGCTTGTGTATGCACGATTGCTTGCTCCATCTTGTGTACTCGCTACAGGAACTTGATTTGTGTACAAAATTCACGGTAAATCTACCCGTTTTTTGGCGGTAAATTTCCGACTATTTTCTCACAGAAAGCAACTCTAGTTCGGAGTCTTTGTTGAGCGTGATGAAAATTTTTTCCTGTCGGGTGGACTAATCCCTACAGCAACAATCCCCAAAATATGACCCCTCAAACAAACCTACAACGAAAACTAGAACCTCATGGGCAGAGAATATGTGAGAAAACCGGTTGCATTCCCTAACTTCAACTCTATGCATGGGTTATGAATACAACGAAAAAATTTATAATTTGCACATTCTACACATTCATTGATACGATTTTTACAGTTACTCATGCACTTTTTGTGATGTAAAAATGCTGGTGGACTTAAAACAATGAAAATTGCAAACATTGTATGATTGCAAGAAGCATAAAACTTCCAATCATAACTTCACATGTTCTCCACAAACATGTATTTTTGTGGTAGCCGAGAGTTGATTGCCACAATCATATTATGATTCCCACAACCAGACTTGATTGTCACAATTACGAATCGTATTTTTTTTTGTATGCGAACAGAGGATTAAAGAATCTCATTTCATCTCGAACCTTTCCTGTCTTTCGGCCCTCAACTGTCACCGATTCAGCTCGCTCAGAAGAAACAGCGTTGGAAGCGCCTGAGTTTTCAAAAACATTGTTACCATATGTTACACTTTTCATGAGACGTTTGTCACAAAATGTGTCTGCATCTCTTTCACACAGAACAATTCTGATCTTTTTAGAAAATATGAAGATCTACGCACCAAAAATGGCAACCCCCATTCAAGAAAAAGTGGATCAAAATCTGAAGGTAAATTCCTTCAAAAATTCTCTGAGTAAAATCTTACAAGGAAGTATTCAGGTACGCACGGGTATGGTAACTGTTAGCGATGGGAAATCCCAACCGGAGCTGGTACGAATTCAGCTAACAATGGAATTACTAATACTACAACGAATGGACACATCCACACCTCCACCAGTATTTGGACCGCCAGTGGAAACGAAAGTAAGTAACAATTAGGATGGCTTGTAGAAATTTAGTAATTGTTCGGTTTAAAGGAACGAATGGTGCAAATAACGCGACAAGACGTCGGAGGTTTAGGATTGAGCATTAAAGGTGGTGCTGAGCACAAACTTCCCATTTTGATATCGCGAATCTATAAAGATCAAGCAGCGGATGTGTCTGGAAAATTATTTGTTGGCGACGCTATCATAAAGGTAATTGTCGATCAAAATTACACTTCAGTGCAGAATTTTTTTTATGAAAATAATTTCCCTCATTAACTTAAAATTCAATGTTCATGCTTTTTTGATCGAGTTTTCGTAGATTTTGCTTCTAATGAAGCATATTGTTACTTTATTTTTACCTATTTCCACGGCAGGTCAATGGGGAATACATCACAGCATGTCCACACGACGATGCCGTTAACATTTTACGCAATGCCGGCGATATCGTCGTGTTGACGGTTAAGCATTACAAAGCAGCTACGCCATTTTTGCAGAAACAATGTAAGTTATACAAAAGCAGCACAAAGTTGAAAATCGGATTTCGAGTGTGAATAGCTCAAGCTGAAGGCGAGCGCTAGCATGAGAAGAAGAAATGCAATTTTTAATTTTACCTTGATTTACATACCATACTTTACAAACTGTTATTAATGTAAAACAATTGACGTTAGTGTCACGTGAAACTCCTGATTCGGATAACGATGCGACATGCGCAGAGTTAAAAGCTGACGAAGGTTGGAAATCGTCTATGAGTAATAACAGTCGTCCACTGTCCATAAGTTCTGAACCGGAGAAGCGATGGGTGGACATCGTGTCCGGTAAGTTTCTATGCAAAGGTGTGACCTCTTCGATTACATTACACCAAGGTTCTAAATTGCAGTACCACTGATGATGGCTTACGTAACCCGTTACATTTATGGCACCGACAAGTTGCGATCGAATGCGTTTGAAGTACGAGGCTTAAATAACATCTCAACGGGCATTATCAATTGCGACGATTTGGCAATTTTAAGCCAATGGCTGAAATTAATTACAGACAACATTGTTGGACTAACACATTTACAGGTACACACATTTTAAGATCTGTATGAAGCATGTGGTTTATATCGTTTACTACATTACATGGTACTGCCGGTACATGGTACTTGAGCTTCTTTCGAATTACCGATAGCACACCCTCACTTCCGCCCCCATGTTATAATAAAATGGCTTGTAGTAAACGGATAGGATCTTCGTACTTCGTACGGGTTCAAACTACCTACGTTAGTTATTTAGTGATTTCCGTTAGCACTTGTATGAAAAATGGCTTTTTTGGCTCGCGCTCGAAAACGGCTGGATAACTTTTCTTGAAATTTTGCAGGGACCTTCGGCTGGGCATTCTACGTCATATGAGATTTCAAAAGGGGGGTGGGGTGGGGGGTACCGGCCTCTTTTGGGCGCAAGTTTTTTTGTTCTTTTATCTTTCACACCCCAAAAATTTAATTTTGAGCAATGTATGGAGTATTAGTAGCCAAAACTTTTACATGTGAAATTTGAAAGTGTGAAAAAATTATTACGTTGAGTGGTCGGGTATTTGTGACGCATTTTTTTCATCAAAAGTCAAAATATTTTAAAAGAACATTTTGCGTTCCGAAGCTTGAAGTGTCACCCAAATTGACATCAGTTGTTTTGTAAGAAAGGACGAGGACTTGCGTCACATTTCCCTATTAAAAAGGGGTTTTTATTGTGATTATTAGCTGTGAAAAAGAAACATCTTTTTTCCGATACATTCTTAACTCACAAAGACCATCAAATACTGTCTACACCTCTCATAACCTCGCACTAACAACTACTTTTGAGAATCACAAAAACTCATTGTTACACGAAATGTTGCTCTATTTCTACAAATTCTTTATTAATGAATTTTCTTATTTCGTTTTGCAGATGAAATTATACAATCGAAACTTTGCTGTCGGCGAACGAATAGAATACATGGGTTGGGTGAATGAAGGCGTTATAAATATCAACATTTCCTGGCAAAGCTACAAGCCCCGATTTTTAGTTTTAAAAGGAACAGAAGTTATGCTCTTCGATTCACCGCCGGTAATTCTTTTTTGTTTTAAAATTGATCGATGTGTGATTCGCCTCTGTCCATTTGCAGTTGAACGTAGCTGGACTGACACGGCCTATCCTTGCATACAAAGTGTATCAAACAATGTTTCGAGTGGTTAAAGAATCGGAAACGGTTGATGCACGACAACATTGCTTCTTATTACAAAGTTCGGGCCACGAACCGAGATATTTGAGTGTTGAAACGCGCCAGGAATTACTTCGGATAGAAAATAGTTGGAATGCTGCTATCATAACGAGTGTTATAAAATTAGGGGTAAGTTGATGACATCCGATATTGTTTTGTGCGTTTGTTGAATGACGGAATTTTTTAGCGAAAAACTTTTGCTGTGTCGCATTATGGCAGAAGTGGTGGCCTTACATTAGATTGGCACTCAGGATTTTCATTAACTGAGGGAGCCGATGCGATCGTGGTATGGCAATTCAAATTTTCTCAGATGAGAGGTTCCAGCGATGACGGCAAATCCAAGCTGAAATTACATTTTCAGGATCAAGAGACACGAACAATCGAAACAAAAGTAATTTTTTGTTGCAGCGGTTTTTTCCAATGTTCAAAACTAATTTCCAATATTTTCTCATTTTTGCCAAGGAATTGGAGTGCCAAGTGCTTCAAAGTCTGCTATTCTGTATGCATGCATTTTTAACAGCAAAAGTTGCATCTGTTGATCCATCGTTTCTAAGTTCAATTCAACAATCTTGAATCGTTATTGATCCTTCTTATGCATAGTGAATGAATTAATTGCTGATAGTTTGAAAAGCGAATTTATGTATTACTGTGTGAATGGACCAACAAAATTTATGCGAGAATTCGAGATTCATCGGACTAGGACAAACAGAGTTATGGACAAAATATCGATTTTAATGCACACATTGTATTCATTACTAAACAATGTCGGTAGAAGGAAGTGCAGTGTTTTTGGTTCATCGTAAAACAACAAATATAAATAAACCTCATTAGCCAAGACGGTTTTTCGCAAATCACAGATCGCAGATCACAATTCTTAACAAAAAAATTGAATTCCGGTGACTTGAAAGTGCACTGTGGGCTGTTCATAAATATCGTCCCGCTATGTTATAAATTTTATCGTCGCGAAAAACGAGCAAAATTAGCCAAATTTTTGTATAAAATTAAAATTACTAGAATCACAATGTTAATGCGTGATGTACTTTGTGAGCAGGTCCCCAATGCCGTCACAAAATTGTATAACTCCTTTGGAAGTTGTTACATTGCTACCACCCGGTTGTTATGCCGCACAGATTCCATTAAATAAACCACAGTCGCTACCGGCGGTTCAATGAATCTAAAAAGTATAGCATTTATTCCATCAGTATTGTTACTTTGTAAATTATGTGAATGATACAGAAACAAATGTACCACAATCCGCCGAATTACCGTGAGTAAAGAATGTTCCAAATTATACAGTTCAACTGGTGAACTAGCATGAGTTAATTACAACTCTCGGCCTTTTGGGAAACTCGACCTTCCGAAAAATTCGGTGCCTTAGGAATTTAGCCTTTTGGGACAGCGGTAGCGGAGGACGTGACACCTCAAAAAAGGTTTACAAACCGAAAAAACCCCACACAAAAACCTTTGGAACAAGTCACCAAATATAAGCAAACTTTTCAGTTTTTCCTCCTGCCCGTTCGCCCGTTTAAAAAAAACTGAAACAAATGGTGTTTGTGTTTTATTGGGTTTAATTCTATGGATCAAGCGCCTAGATCACTCATTGGCCATAAAATAGCTGAGACCGCCCCGAGCTTCAATTGTTCCGTCGGTGACAAAATATCAAATTTGTTTGGAAGAGGGTTGTAGTAGATGTTCAATTAAATCAACCTATATCGCTACTCATTTGCCCCGCTTAATTAATAAATCGCAAAAAAACACAAATTTCATTTTTATTTCACCGACGACGGACGCGACGGAACAATTAAATGTATTGTCTGATCAGACATGAGGCGAGACTTGATCTATTATACTTTAATCGCTATGTGTGACAGTTGAAGAAGACCCTTTAAGTGCGGAGGGAGGAGGACACTATTCGCACGCGTGTGTTCACAAACAACCGAAAATGAAATTGTGTCTTACCGCATAGTACCTCAATTGTAACATAAAGAAAAGCTGTTTCTGTGCGAGTTGTTTGCAAGACTTCAACTGTAAAAAGGGGGACTATTCGCACACATGTCGACATCAGCCAAAAAAAATCCACATTTTCAAGCCATGTAGCAAAACAATTTTTTGTGTGGAATGATGAACTGCATCGAAATGGTAAAAAGTTACCGAAAAATCATACTAGTAGACAATTGTTCACTTCCATCTCTTGCACGAAACTTTTTAAATGTTTTGACGAAGAACCACCGCTGTAGTTGGTTTCTCTCTATGCAATTGTTGTTTGCACGTTTTTCTATCGAAGTGGTTTAAATTTCGCCATAACCGTAGCCATGGCATAGAGTATTTTATTTTAGAAAATATAATTCCAATTTAGGTAAAGAAATTAATAAAATCCTTAGATCATCCTATAAAGTCTGTAATGAAAAGTCTGCAAAAAAAACGTATTTCTAATTTTAAACTTAAAAATGAAAGAAATTGTTGAAATATTTATAAATGTGTAAAATAATGAAGAAAAGTAAAAAAAAAATTAAAATGAACCACCATTACTTGACTCAATTAAATAAAAACGATATAAAAGAAAGTATATTTAACGAAAGCAAGCTAATCTGTTCGTAATTCAATTAACATCGATCTTATCAATCTTTTCATTTACAAAGATTTCATTTTATTTAAAATAAGTTTTCTATTAGTTAAGCACATCTTTGAAAAGTTCGATCAATTCATAATGACTTTATTTCAACTTTTCGGAGAATTGATTTGTATCCAAATTGAAGTAAAATATCCCGATCAGAATATGCAATTTTTTCTCGAATTTTGTATATTTACTTCTGAAATGCTTTAGCTTATTTTTTTAATTTTTAAAAAAAAAGAAATTCATTAATAAAATAGAATTACTGATAAATTTGCATTTTGATTTTGATGTCAATTGCCAGGATATTCTTCTGTAGACGGGAATTTTTTTGGCATATTTCCTATCATATCTGACACAAATATTATTTGTGTTTCTTATGTATATGAAACACAAATTATATTTGTGTTACGCCGGCAATGAGTAACTTTCAGGATTTGATCAGGTCTAAAAAGCACGGGGATGTCACTTATTCATTCATAATTCATTATTGCCGAAGAAGAAACAATCGATTTGTAACTCGATTCGGCCATCAACGCAAATTTGTCGATGTTGCCGAATCCTATAACAAATTGAAAATTAAAAAACGGAATCTATAAAATGTACACGAAATTCAAAAACTCCAAAAAATTTTGTAAATTCGATGTAGATTTTTATAGTAAGTGACACCCTCGTGGTCTGAAAGCACTGCTGCACTCCTTTAGTAAATCAAGACGACATGATATTTACATACGTTCTTGTTTATTCGGTAAAAATTGCTTCAGCTAGGAGTGAGTTGAGAGCTTTTAAATTCTAAAACAAATTGACTTTCTTAGGAACGTTCATGAACCGTTTGCAAACAATAAACTTACGTCTAGTATTTACTTACTAAATGCTGCCATAAACGAATGAAACAAATAAAATATTGTACGCGCACTCCAACACAATTGACAAAATTAATATCAAAGAGCTATTGCATCGAACAAGACTAAATTAAACTACACTTAGACGTACGTTCCGATGCGGTCTTGTTCGCTGATAAACTCTGAATGCCAAATTTTTGCCGTAACTGCATTGGACGTTTCGTAGAACTTATGACGTGTTTCGATTCGAAGTCGCGATGAATTCCGATTTTCGTAGAGTAGTTGACGCATCATAATTTAAATTCAATTCCTTCGCAGGTACATGTCGTTGTTGGCACCACGACCATTTTCAACTGTAGCGAATTAAAACTGCCATAGAACTCCAGCTTAAAAATGATTTTAGTGGTCGAATATGTCGTTTTGAGGTTTTCGTATGAAATCAATGCTTTCTTTGCTCGGTATATAGCTCAAAATTTTGGGCTGGTTTTGGGCTGACGATTGGAACCAGCCTCGAGTTTTCGGCTGATGTCAAACCGAAGGAAGTTATTCAACTTTTAAGCAAAAAACCATGTCGTTTTCACTATTTCAATATTGATACCGGCCCCAACTTTTCAATTGTTTTCGTGATGTTGACCATATGACTCGTATATAAGTTAAAAATAATTTGATGTAGATTTTTTTTTCACATAAAACGGAATATTATTACTCTTAGAATCGGAATTTCCACGTTTAAAAAATGCAAATCATAAAAGTTGGATGCAAATTTAAGCATCGATATCAAAATCTCTTTCGTATTACTTCACTAACGTGGTTCTGAAGACAGGTGGTCTAGGCAACACTCAATGTTGGATTAGAAAAGCTGTTAAGCTGTGGGTAGAGTTTTTTAATTATTGCGGCGCAACAGCGTCAACTCGGAGGAGTGAATGTGAAAGCGTAATTCTGAATGGAAAATATATTTCAGTGAATGCTTGTACATTCACAGAAACGGATTAACGCTTGCGCTTTCATTGAAATGGAATATGCATTCGAAATAAAGGTTGCATACTCACTGAGACGGAATGTGCATTCAAAATAACGCTTGCACTTTCATTGAAATGAAATGTGCATTCGAAAAAAAGCTTGAACATTACTTGAAATGGAAACTGTCAAAGTGACGACATCTTTGATTATTGTGAATAATTAGAAAACTTAGAGAGTGAAAGGTTGTTCGAAGAAAAATTTTTTCAAGAAAGTATTTTTGAAGATTTTTTAGAGAAATCTTTTTTCGAAGAAAATTTTTTCATAGAATTTTTTTTTTGAAGATTTTGTGTCCGAATTTTCAGTTATGACAACTACAAACTTCTAAAACGACTAATATGGCACACACAAACTTCTTAAAAAGTAAAGAGTGATACAATCCGTAAGTATCTACTCGATCTACTCTTCCAAAATTAATGATATCGTTCGAAGTGACGGTTTCGCTGATAATATGCAAAAACTTGTTTGAATAGAATGTTAGTCTGTGTTCAAATTTTGTTCTTCTGAAAAAATGCTTCGTCTTTTTTAAACAAAATCACGTTGTGTTCGAAAACTTGCGTCACAGTTTTAACGTTGCAAAAAATAAACTTTTCACTTCTTTTTGCGAGGATTATTTAGGGTAAATTTAAACTTTTGCGTGTGGTCTTTTATGGCTGTGCGGGAGGTCGGGAGGCGCCAATCTTTAATTTTATCGAGATATGTGCGAACACTTTCGTTTAAGTTCATAAATATATCACAGTAATCTCAAAAACGCTCTCAAAAAAAAAAAAAAAAACAAACAACAAATAGATAAAAGCTTTATTTGTTTATTGATAAAGGTAAGTAAGTTCAGCCAGCGCTCCTTGGAAAGCTGCATTATAATCAATTGCTACTTCGTTTGTAACGTAGTCGTCACGATTATCAGCCCACTGATCGTTTATGTCTGGACCACCAACCAATGCACCATGTAAAACTTGTGGATTTGGACCAGGAGCATGGAAATGTGACCAATCACATGGAGCCGGCATGTTAGGGCAAGATCTAGATAAACAATCATTAGAAGAGAATTTTCGAGAGAATTTTCAAATGCATACGAAGATGTATGATGTGGACGTTGTGGTGGATTTACACCGAATCCAACAACGAAACTTCTTCCAGTACTTCCAAGCATGTAATCGATTTGCTGTCTAGCAAAAGCTCTGTATGGACCTGGATTGATTCCGACTTGAGCGAGTTGAAGGCATCCGAAAGCTACATTAGATGCATGACGTAGTGATCCCCATGGGCTCAAGAAAACTAAGTTCAATGGAGTTCTTGGTGCATCCAAGACAACCCAATTACAGAAAGCTTGAGCAGCGTTAACGTACTGTGGAGCACCATCAATTTTCGCCAATAAAATTTGAGCTGCAGCCTGTTTATCATCCCAAGATATTTCACTGGGTCTGCTACCCATTCCAAATTGATTCCAGAAATTTGTATAATCTGTGCGATACTGAGCGTTTCCAGTAGCTCTATAAAGCCATGCCGCTGAATACAATAATTCGTCATTGAATCCGCTCCAGGAACTGTATGAAAAAAAGATGGAACGTATCAACACCTATACAAGGCGCAAGCGCATTATGGATGTATGTTCTTGCGTAGTGTGGAAGTGATACGCTTTATGTACTTGTTTTCAAGTAAAGGGATTCTTACTTGTAGAAGTCTCTGACTTCAGGGAAGGAATCACTGTAGCTGCCGCGGAAGTTATTTCCGAATGAGTAAAGTTGAATGGCATGATTCAAAAGAGTGTTTGCGTATGCTGTTTCTCCATTTCCTCGGAAGACCATCGATGCGGCAGCTAGAGCAGCTGCTGTTTCGCAGGCTACTTCAGTGGCTGTTTTTTTTTCAAATGAAACGGAAATTAAAAACAAAAATTAGCAAAAAAAAACTACTTTTGTCAGACCTGGTAAGGCTGTAGTTGCTCTTAGGAAAGGACGTGGGTTGCTGTAAATAAATTTTGAAAAAAAATCTGTCCATTAGCATATTGTCAGGGTAAATTACCTTCCGGTCCATTGTTCAGGACGACCCCAAAAAGCGTGATCTTCATTACCATTACCAACTTGCACGTACAGTTCGTTTGCAGATGGATGAATCTGAAACGTTAAATTCATCAATATGACGTTTGATACAAAATCGCAACGGTTTTACTCTGATCATATAATCGGTCGCCCATCTCAAAGCATCGATGGCAAATGACCACTGGCCAGCTCTTTCATATCCTGGTCTAGAATCAAGCATTCCCCATGCCATCATCGTTGTCATAGAGGCAAACGGGAAACCGAACTAGAAACAAATACAAATTTGATTTCTTTCCCTTCACAAAATTACAGTATAACTCACTTTGACATGATCACCAGCTGTGTTGCATAAGTTCCGTAAATATTAATTCTTAGTTTGGATCAAAAGAAAATGTAAGAAATAGAATTTACCGTCAAAGTATCCTCCTGCCAAACTCCATCCGCCAAGGCCTTGGTCGGTGACGAACGAATTTCCTCTCCATGGAATCCGATTGGTTGGAGGAAGAACTCCAGTTCTTTGGGCTTCATAGAACAGAAGTGACCGTCTAATTACATCACCATAATCAAATTGAGCTACTCCCAAAGAAGCTAACCCTAAAACAAGCGCAAATACCACCAAAAATTTCATGTCGACGACGCAACCGGACTTAAAGCTCCACGAAGAATCAACTATTTATATGCAGATAAATCTGTTAATCATTTGTACTTAAGGAGATAAATTGTGATAAAGTAAATCTAATCAAATCATTCACGTGCTTCGTGTGTGCTAGCCTCATGGGAAAACTCCAACGTGTAATTGATAACTTCGAATCGTTCGATATTGCATTTGTGCGCAACAATTTAGGCTCGCTTTACTCATGAAATGAAATGCACATTACGAAATTACAGCTGCTGTTATCTAAAAGATAACGCTGCTCGGGCTACAACAAGCGAAAACGCTTCAAATCAAACGTCCAAAGCAGATACACAAATAACTATTGATTACTTTCTTCATCGCAAAAAAAAATCATATATGAACAGATCGGCCATGATACTTTGTGTTAAGTATTTATTTTCTCACCTCCTTTTATTTTCTCACCTCAAATGAGGTGCGAAAATTTACTTTTCATCCCGCTACAAACTACCCATGCAAAATCCAATTTTCGCACCTCATTTGAGGTGCGAAAATATCAATTTTCGCCTAACAAATGTGAAAAAAATTTTTTTGGACGGCTGCAAGGTTTGGTGAAGATTTTCCGCAGCCTAATTCTTATTGTATTGTCATCTGGCGACCTTCCGCCACATTCCCCAACTTAAAAAAATTGGATCCAAGTTTGTAGCCTAAAGTGAAATTTAGCCATGGGCGCAACCAAGATGGTACATTTCCGTAAGTCGCGTGTCGATATCTCCAACCTGCCTGATCTGTTGTGTAATGGCGTGAATATAGAAACGTTCACTTCCGTAAAGTGCCTCGGTCTAATGATTGATAAATTTGCATCTTGGGAAGAGCATGCGGCCAATCTTATTAGACTTATCTCTTGCAGGATCGGGGTAATCAGACGATTGCACTTTCTCCCTACGAAGATTCTCAGATTGATTTATTATTCCACCATCCATTGCCGCTTGACATACTGTGTTGGTGTTTGGGGCTCAGCATCAGCATCCAAAAGGCTTATCAATGAATTACATGTTCTACATAAGAGAGCTCTAAAAGCCACTCACAAACTCCAACCGAAGTATTCCACCGAACTGCTATTTCGTGATCAGTTTCCTGCTATGATGACTATACAGCAGATGTATGCACATGCAGTTTGCAAATATATTTTTCGCAGTGTGAAAGATTTGAAGCACCACTCACTAACCTTTTCAGAGATAGATGATCGATAGATGAGAACAAGATTTTCATATCTATTGAAAAGGCTTAGGTTTTTTGCCAATTATGGCAAACGTAGTTTACGGTATGCTGGGCCTACTTTATTGAACACACTTCCACCCCACATTCGGAACTTGGATCGGCTCCAGGAATTCGATCACAAACCTAGGTCTTATTTTAGGGAACATATCGGCATTTGATATAATTTTATGATTTTGGTTTCTTATCTCTCATGAATATTTTTGTATTGGATCATATATTTAATGGAAACACCTTATCACAACCCGTGCAGTCCTGAATATTATTGCAGCTACCACCTTCACCACCTTCATTTCTATTTTTATTTCTCGCTTATTATTTAAATTTTTTCTGAGCTTTGGTTAATTTATTATAATACTTATGGTTATAATATTATGGCTCCTTTGAATTGTATAAGCAAACTGGAGCCACACATAGTAAATTTTGATGTAACTTTTTTATTCTTGACCTAAATAAAAAAAAAGGTCCGTTAAGCCAGATCTGTGTACAAAAGACACAGTTTTTACGATGCAATTCATGATAATATTTCGAAATCAGTACTTTTCCCTTAAGGAGACGAGGTAGGGTTCTATGTGAATCGGATTCAACCTTTGCTTACTCATTATGAAACTAGACTTCAACCATTGCTGATTCACGATTCACATAGAACCCTTCCTGATCTACTTAAGAGAAAGGCAGTGATTTCGATATATTATCATGAATAAATTGGAAATTTAAATTGTGCAGTTTTGAATGTTTCTCAGGAATTGACCTTTCTCATTTATGTCTGTATAATTTATTTCAATGCAGAGCAACGTTATGAAGTAAAAATTGTTCTACCACACATCTCAATAACCTATAACTTTTTTTTAAACTCAATACTGAGGCGGGCGCTGAAAAAAAATCAAAAAATTCGCGCGAAATAACGTCGCATTTATATTATTCACAACTTGCGACCTGCCATCGCATGAAAAAATTGATTTTTCAAAGACGATTTAACAAAAATGAAGTCTTGTAGATTTTTTTTGTTTGCAGATTTCTGATTTTTAGAACATATGGAATAAAAATATAAAAAAATGAGGAGTAAAGTCAATTACAAATCTTTCGAAAATCATGGTAATCGGCATATCTACTGCACAATCGATACGATAAACACGTCAGCTCAGTGTGCTTCGTACGGATCAAAAAATGAATTAACGGATGAATTTTTTCTGCAGAGAACCGGAACGAAGCGGTTAACGTGTGGCTCTGTTTCGCACAGTTGTAAAAAACCAAAAGAACAAAAGAATGCAAATTAAATCGCTTCACCAACCATTTTGACGATTGCAAATATTTTTGTGGATTTTGTAAATTTGTAGTTTGTGTTTGACGAAAAATTGTGTTTCGAAATGTCTTTTACTTTTGCTGTCGAATCCGCTAAGGATACTAAGTCGTATGCAATTATTACACGGAGTGGATATGGGCGCATTGATGATACGTCTTCTTTTGACGGGCTCTTAACTATTGGAATGGTATCTTGTGTAGCTATTGTTGGACGTTGTGCGGAGTTGAAGAGAACAGTTCTAATTAATACACATATATACTTTCATGCGAAGCAAACACTCCAGCCTATTTTCGACTGGATGGTGGCGAAAAATGAGGAAAAATACGATAAACGCAATTCTATAGATGTTGTTGTCATGCGCGGATATTGGCCTGGACATCGTGCATCTTTAACAGCGAGCCGCTACGAAGCTTTAATGAAAGACTTACATGATTTTTTTAAGGACACATATGAAGAACATTCCAGGCATATAGATAGTAATTGTATGCTACTTTCATTAAGCGAAGTTCCGATTTCGGTTGAAAAGGATACTGCTCTGATTACGATACTTACAAAACCGATTAATATATTGCCTTCCCAAATATACTCTAAGCAACAAATTTTACGTGAGATTTGTTCGAATGACATCTTGCCTTTGCTTTTCGAATATGAAAACCTAAATACCGTCAAAGAACGTCATTTGCAGTTCGATATCAATCATTTCACCCTACATAGCAAGATTAGTAACTTCTGTCGCCTTCTTCTTCGTGCCAAGTACGCTTTCGGTTACTGTGACAGCCAATTAGTTGACCTGGTCAACGACTCAGTTTGCTCTAGTAAGCTAATTTCGGGATTACGTTCTAAAATGTTAACAACATCGTTTTGCGTTTTAAAGTCAGAGGGTCTACCTTGCGAAATGTGTCCAAAAAAAGGAACAATAATTTGTCTTAAGTGCCAGGGGGCTTGGTACTGTGGTAGCGAACATCAACAAGAAGACTGGGACGAACACCAACATTTCTGCCGATTATATCCGGCACCGAAGTAATCCACAGTTTCACATTATGATGTTTGACGTGTAAAGCATGCTAAGGAACAAATAAAAATTTTTCTTAGATTCCTATTTTTCTGTAATTTTTTCAGACATGAAGTTATTGTAGATACATGCAGTTTGGATAAAAAGGTAACATGCAGCTCTAGTCGAGTTAATTCAGGAGTTATTGCTCTAGATATTTAGCTGGTCTTCGCACGGAATTTCTTGTTGTGGTTTGATTTTTGACACAGAATTTTGTTGAAGGCCTTTCGTGCAGAGGATCTTCCCCTCACAGGCGCTGCGATAAACGATTTAATTTTTAGGCTCTCTGATTCCACACATTTCTTATTTAATATACCATAAAAGAAACTAAAAAACTAAAGGAAACATATGCAAGAGACCCGTACGCATCAGAATTAATACATGTGGCAAACAGAATAGATGCGGCAAAAAGACTCGAACATATCTAAGTAAATATTGCCTTTACTTACATTTACGTCCACATTAAATTGGATTGGATAATGGCGAAAGGGCAATATTGAAAAACCCGTCCGTAGGAACGGTTTAAAAACCTCTCCAAATATCCACAAAATCCCCAAGACCGACTTGTTCCGAGCCTTATACAATTACTACTAAAATCAAAACAGATTTTATAACAACAATTCCAAAATAAATGCATTTTTGTATTAACGTTTAACACGTTTGTCAATATGTAACATGAAAGAATGTTTCGTCTTAATTTGCGTATTCTTTATTCAAGTTTCGACCAATCACCAACCGTCTGACTTCGGATGTACCAGCGCCTATTTCATACAACTTAGCGTCACGCAAAATTTTTCCAGTTGGATAATCATTGATATAACCATTGCCGCCCAATATCTGAATGGCATCCAAAGCAACCTGCGTAGCCTTCTCTGCACAATACAAAATAACTCCAGCGCAATCTTTTGCATTTCCTTTACCAGCATCACAAGAACGAGCCACACCATAAAGATAAGCTCTGCATGCGTTTAAAGTGGTGTACATGTCCGCCATCTTCCCTTGCAACAACTGAAATTCACCAATTCGTTTGCCAAATTGTTTGCGTTGATGAGCGTAATCAAATGCGACATCCACAGCCAATTGCATTAGACCAACTGGTCCAGCAGCTAACACCAAACGTTCGAAATCCAAGCCAGACATTAGCACGTAAACACCTTTTCGCTCTCCACCAAGAACATTGCTCAAAGGAACTTTGCAATTGTCAAATATCAATTCTGATGTGCCACTGCCACGTACGCCGAGTTTGTCCAATTTTGGCCCATTGGAAAAACCTTCAAAATCTCGTTCGATTATAAAAGCAGTGATTCCGTGCTGGGCTTTTTCATTTGGATGAGTTCTAGCGTAGACAACCAACGTATCGGCATCAGGTCCATTCGTAATCCAGAATTTATTTCCGTTAAGTAAGTAGTAATCCGATTTACGTTCTGCTTTGAGTCGCATTGACACAACATCACTGCCACTGCCGGGTTCAGACATCGCTAGTGCGCCAATGTGATCACCACTACAAAGCTGTTGGATATTCTTACTTTAAAAATTTATTCAACATTTTCTGCATCAACTCACCTTGGGTAAATACTTTTGTTTTTGCTCCTCTGTACCATTTCTACTGATCTGATTTATGCATAAATTCGAATGAGCTCCATAGCTTAGACCAACACCACCATCACCCCTGTTTTAAAAAAATGTTTTTTGATGAGAAGACCACAATGGTGGTGGTGGTTGTTCTGTACTGAACCGTATTTATCAAAATGAAACAGTAATGACGCTGCTAGATAAAAACGGCTCAGCTTTCGTGTTGAATCGTACGAATGGGAAAGACACGGTCTATGCTCGATGAAATTAAAGCGGCGTTCACTCCAACACTATCGACAAAACTAGTCACTTGATAGAAAATCGATAGACGCCGAAAATGTTAAATTTTAAGACACTGTGTTTGTTCCTTGCTAAAAACATCTTTTATTATGATTTGGGACAAGTTCATCAGTCGATGGTTTTAGAGATGAGACGTCGTTCAGAGTCCGACAAATGTTTATTTCGGGGCGACTATGATTCCAAATGAAACTTTTCATTCAACTGACCTCGAAATTTCCTCCATGATTATGCAATGATCCAGATACGATCCATCCGAACCGCCATATTCCGATTTCGCTGTAATTCCCAAAGCGCCAATACTTCCCAGTTGTTTCCAAAATTGTCGAAGATTTCTAATTTTTTTTTGTGAATTTAACAATTTTTACTAAATCGTTTATTCACTTACTTGAAATTACTAGTTTTATCGATTTCATACGAGTGTGGAGCCAACTCCTTTTGCACAAGGTTGAACACTGTCTGTCTTAACTGAAAATGGCATAACAATTTTCTTGGGTTAACCTCTTAGTTATATCGAGTATGTCCTATTTCTAAAAGTATATCTGTCAACAGAAGCCGAAAAGTTATAGCGAATTACATGATAAGATTCTTGAACTCTTAAGGAATTTGTATTTTACTGGTACGGACAGTCATCCCTCCCAATTCTAGAAGTGGTCATATCCCAGGATTGGGCTTTTTTTTCAAAAACAATGAAACATGTGTTCTCTAAATTTTTTTTTTTTTAAATCTGTATTTTGCATAGTTAAGCAAACATAGACGAAGAACCATCTGCTTTCGTTTATGGCCGAGAAACTCAAATTCATCCATTCCATTGGTCTTAGTACCCAGACGACTGATCCGATTTCCGCAAAAAAAATTTTGGGAGATCAAATCCTTTCATTCGACACCAAAATGAACTATTTATTATAATTGCTGAGATATTAGCGAAAAAGTTTCAACGAGCCTCGAAAATCCACGTTTTTGGACACTTCGTCTTTGAACTTAAACATGGGGGTAAAAAGTTTAGGGTGATGGGTTGAGCCGTTTGGAAAAAACGCGGAGGGGAACGACCGGACATTTTTTTTTGCTGATCATCTCTAGACAATAATAAATGTATCACCCCAACTCCCAGGAGGTGCGGGAAATGAGTGGAAAAACGAGATTTTCCATGATTTTCCTATGATTAATATAAAACCGAAGGAACTTTTCAACAATTATTCTTTAAAATTTATAAATTGTAAAAAAAACTAAGAAAACATTAGAAATTTAGGAAAAATCTTGTTTTTCCACTCATTTCCCGGACTTCCCCGCCCCGATCTGCGCTAAATTTTTGGAGAAGTTGTTTGCACCGTACGTGAAGCAGGCGCTATTGATTGTAAAGAGCGTTGGACTGCAACAAACGAGCACCCCGTCGAAAGAATCAACATGTGTCAGATTGACGCCACATATGGGGTGTATGCGAATTGTGTATTGGAGGTGCCTAAATGATTCGTTCAGATAAAGAAGATAAAGATTGAGATTAAAGCATAAGACACTAAATGCCAAGAATTATTTTGTTTGATCGTACGGGTCTTAACATTTGTTTTTGTATGACTAACTTATCTCGTAACTTAACATCGAAGGTAGGTAACAAGTGGTAATCTTATTATTACGTAAATTGAGCAGAATAATAAGTCATGCCCACTTTTCGCGAAAACGTTGTTACTTTGACAAACGACATCATGAACACAAATTACAAATTACTACACCCAATCATGGATGTTGATTTATTAAATTGTTAACTACGTGTTAACGTGAAAAGAAAGAAGAAATTTGAACCACTTGTTGCTCGCGATACTTACGCTTTGTTGTTCTTCGCTTAAACCAAAAACACTTTCGTCGATTGGATAATATGCCATAAACCTACTACTAGGTTTCGTGATGTTGTGGACAGTCTTTATTGATTGTGCATGCCGACCGCATAGTTTTGCTAACAACATTTTATTGCTTTTTATTATTGCCAAAATTTTATGTTACGAAAAAAACAACACTATTTTTGTTTGAAGGCGAAGGCACACACTGCAACTGATAAGATGTAAGGCCGTCAATAAACGAATAAATGTCAGAAAGTTCAGAAAAGAAGAAAGAAAGAAAAAGAAAAACAGAAACAAAGGAAAAAGGGAATGCAATGAACTGAAACCAAAGAGCTGTTCACTTCTAAGAAAGCGCATAATTCAAAGACAACATTTCAAGGAATTTTTTATCAGAGATTTTGAAGTTAAAACGCGTTTCAATCAATAATTTTACGATTAATATGGTTACTTAAACCTTACTTATTTAAGCGGCACTACAACATTTTAAGAGTTTTGGCTGCACATCCTTTGCCCTCCAGCTGTTACAGGACCGAGCTTTTTGATTGTATGCAACGTTTGCTCGTCTTTCCGTGTGAAGCACCACAACGTAATAACTAGCTTGGGCCAACTTCGAAGAGAATTGAGGGCCCGGGGCAGGGCCTATTTTAAGCGTGTGATTGACACACTGTGTGTACTTGATTTTGAGAAAGTGTGTATCATACACACTTTTGTGTTTATGCAAAGGTTTGTAATTACACACTCAGGTCAATAAAAAACGAAAGATTCTAAAAAATTTTCGTTCGCTCCGCTCGCGTTTTTTAATTACATTATAACGTAGTAGCACCAATCATTGAACGGGCCCCAAACATTGAACAAATTTAAGTAGTTCTTTTGGTAAAATAAATCTTATCTAAAAACTTTGGGACATAAACGATTCCTCGAGAGATATAAAAGAAAATAGGAAAATTATGACATTTCTTTGGTGCAGACCAGAAAAATTGAGAAAAATAAAAACGAAAATAAGTTTTAAATAGGCGCAAAATGTTCAATAACCGGTGCTTCGACGTTAATTTGTAAGGATCAAGATGCTGAAAAAATTTGGGTTGGGAATTCTGCATGTATGTATGCTTTATTCATTAGTGTACAGAAGGATCAATCTTTATAACTATTGGGGTACTATTTAAATGTCAAGTTAAAAATACTTATTTGTCAAGTTAAAAAATCAAAATACTTTTTTGTCAAGTTACGACATTTTTACTACGCCACGACAGAAACACTACTTACAAGGAAAATATGTTTCGGTATACTCCTTAAAGCGGGTAAAGCGGGTTACTAAGGAATAATTGACAAAAATACATTTTGTAAAAGGAAAATGTCCAACTTGACAAAAAAAACTTGACAAAAATTAATTTTTAACTAGTGCCAATAAAT
Source organism: Pseudolycoriella hygida (assembly GCA_029228625.1). NCBI lineage: Eukaryota > Metazoa > Arthropoda > Insecta > Diptera > Sciaridae > Pseudolycoriella > Pseudolycoriella hygida. Next base: position 3,608,885 of record CM055404.1, on the reverse strand, counting down.
AGTTCCGTAACTATTGTACTATACAGATTTTAATAAAGAAAATTTTGAAATATTTGAACTAGAAGATTGAAAGAATGCTAATAAAAAAAAGGAATTAAAAATAAAACAAAAGAATAAAAAAAGAAAAATATTGTAAGAAATCAGTAATAAATTTATAAAACAATTCGTATACTAATTATATTGCTGATGAAATTGTGTTCATTATCTTGAAAGGGCACATTCGGCCCTACAAATCAGAGAAATATTCAAGACAAGTTGCGGCAAACGTTGCAAGTGTGGAGATAGTGTGAGCGAAGAAAGAATTGCTGAAAATTTCGGAGTGAGAAATAGGGACAATGCATTTAAGCGTGCGCACCGACTTAGCTGGAGTAAACACTTCAAACAAGTAATCAGGAGCTTTTGACGAGATCAAGTTATACAGGAAGGGAATCATAAGCTTGTGCACCTTTTTAATTTCTCTTTTATCGCTCTTTTCACGTATTTGCTTGTATTTTTCCCAAGTAAAACCGATTTTTCGGTTGAAAAAATTAAAACGAAGCGTTGCACAATCTTATTGATCTCTTCCTGTACAAAAACTTGCATTCTCTAAAATTCAAATTCAAATATACAACAACAGAGGGCATTCTAGGATTGACTTCTTATAGGAGCTCACACTCTCATGTCTCCTAACTAAGAATATAAATATCAGGCAGTCATTGAATGAGACCTCCATCTTGTCCTGAACAGATGCACTCACAACTGGCTAGACTACATCAGCGTAGAGAAAGTGGGACATAATACATGATTTAACCAATTTAAGCCTAGCCATTCGTGGAAGAGAGATTTTTGAAGTCCAGAGGGCCCAGAGTCCCTTGTAAACTTTCTTGATTACCTGACAGAGTTCTATTTATCCACACACCTAGGACTTTTGTTCTATCAACAACCGGCAAAATCTCACTTCCAATTTTAAATTTTGAGAAAACTAAAAGTTCGGGCCTAGAAATCACCAAAGCTTTTGACTTACCAGTGACAAAAATATAACTGAAAGTCGTCAGCAAACATGTGCGAGCTACGGTTTTTAATAACATCAAGTAGATCATTGATAAACATTGAAAAAAAGTGGGGACAGCACCGTCCCTTGGGGAAGTCCAATATTAATAGGAAGGAAGTCTGACCTATATCCATCAATTTCTACAAATTGCATTCTATCTGAAAGGTACGACCGAATGAGTGCCAGCGCGGAATGTCCAAAGTGAAATTGGCTATGCAGCTTTTCAACAAGCATGGAGTGGTTGACAGTATCGAACGCTTTCGCAAAGTCGAGTAGTAGGAGAAACGCAACATACTTAGGATTAGCTGGTTTCGTGTTCAGTGCACTACAGATATCATGTGTAACCTTAAGCAATGCTCAAGAGGTGCTGTAATTTGGTCTAAATCCAGACTGGTAGGGATTTGTCAATCTGTGCTCATCAAGATAAACAGCTACTTGCCATTTCATGAGTCTTTCTAGAGCTTCCGACAGCGCAGCGCTCGCATCACATGAATACCCCCGTGGTCTTCTAGGTCATATGTTTTGGAGGATTTATGCTCATGGAAGACCTTTGACTTCTTAAACGTAGCCGGATATTTGGAGGACGTCAAGACATAATTAATCACAGGAAAAATTTTATTACTAGAAGTGTGTACTTTATGTTTTTCCTAAAAGAGGCCCTGGCCCTGCGACTACGACGTGTACGTAATAAGAGCACTTGATAGTTGCCGGGATTAGGACGGAATGTCCCAAAAAAATAATGTCCCCAACTAAAATATCCCCTCGGACAAAATACGAATACAACAGGCTACTCTGACTTAAGACAGTGTAATAACATCGAAACTTTCAAGTCTAAGGTTAAGCTTAAAATGATTAATGAGCGCAGTGAGTTCGATGCCTTTTCTTTTCGTCAACTGAGACCGTGTTAATTATTTGTGAAATTATTTTGATTATTCATTTTTACGTTCCAGTCATCGATCGAGCCCAATCCAACTTGTGATATTATCATAAATTTTTTGTTATTTTTTGTTTTAGTTACTTATTTGTTTTATTTATTTTTTTTTTCTAAAGCCTAATTTTATTCAACTTTGTACTTCACGCTATTTCGATATTTGAGGTGATAATAAAACCACACATTTAAAAGAAATACCGGATATAATAAACATAATTTTTACAAGGAAAAAAACCGGACGAAATATCTCCAACAAAAATATCCCCTTAGATAAAAAATCACCTACTTTTTGCGAAGTAGCAGCGCCGCAGGCCGTGAATTTAACTGGAAAATAAAAAGGCGGGGTCGAGTGGCGGCAGCCCTCACAATAAGGGTGTAAAGGGGGAAATATTTCCCCTTGCGGGGTCTCAGGGGCAAAGCCCCTAGCGGCGTTTGGGGCAACGCCCCATTCACGTAAGGCCGCCTGCAGGGCGTCTAAAAGCCCGCCGCAGGCGCGGGGGTGAGGGAGCAGAGCCCCCCAATACGCAATATAATGTCTAATTAATAATACCTACCTATGCCCACCATTTCTGAGTAGACATTATATATCTGGTGATATTTTGTCCGGGGTTAATTTGTCAGGGGATATTTTGACTTGGGATAATCGATCCTAGAGCCGATAGTTGCCCACCTGGCATACGACCCCGGACTATCGCATTCCGTTCATATGCAATCAAATGCTACCCTATCTAAATACCCAATCCCTTCACACGTTACCATAGAGAAATTACGCATGAAATAAAAAAAAAACAGCAACTCAACCTCAAATGCCAAAAAAACAATTTCCTCAGCTAAAAGTTTCTCTTGTTCATCAGTTAAATTATGTTAATGAGTTGAGTTTACATTCGAGTTTCGTTTTTAATTTTGCCTTTGTTTTTGTTGTTATGTTGGACTGTCAGAGAGATTTTATATTACACTTTTCCCTTACTTGTGACCTTGAAACAATGGAGAACGAGGAGATGGAAAGGACTATAAGATCTGTCTATCAAAGACATTCTAAAAATATTCGGCGTTCAAGGTTCTCAGGTCGGCTCTAGCCCAAAAAATTATTTTTTGCAGTGACGTAAGAAGAAACTGAGTGGAACAGTTCTTCCAACAGAAGTATGGGTCTGAGGCTTCCTGGAGATCGAGGAAATGTGTTTTTATTTATTATGAGCGAAGAGCATGTTCCAGCCGGTAAAATCAACTCGAGCAAAAATTACACAAACTGGGAAATTCCTTTCTTGCAAGCATTGACGTCACTAACAACAATCATATTGCATGAAGACATTCCCAGCATCTGTGTGATTAGGCCGATCGCGGTTGGAAATACCTATAGATGTATTGGAGCAAAAATTTCTTGTCGTAAAATAGCCCCGGTGTGATTGTATTCCTGGCACACCAACTGGGAGTTGAAAATTATTTCGTTGTACGTTGTACGTTTCGACACTAAATGCGTCACCCACCTCTGATTTCAGAACTTTTGTAAGTAGACAAAATACTTGCGTCACTCCTCTTCTGCAAGAGATTTTTTTGGCGGTAATGAAATAACAAGCTTACTTTTAATTTTTTTTATTGATTTTATTTTGTATACAATAGCTTTTTGTTTTAAATACGGTAAGTAAAATATGAAATTTTTTTGTAAGTTCCTATATGATTTACTTGTGTTATTTCTGGACTCGAACACAACAGTAATCATTAATATATAAGACACAGTTCAGCAATTCATTTGCATTTAATTTATTAAAAATTGTAAATATTTTCATTTGTCTAATAAAGGGTTTTTTTCCAAATTTTTGGTTTTATTTTAATTTAATTAAAAAATTATTAACAAAAGTCTTACGCAGCTACTGTTAAAAAAATGTCGAAATTAAAGTGTTTCTGTTTTTTTAAGTCACTTCTTATTAAGTTGAGTCGCTAATTGTCACGAAAATCCATACGGAATATTTTTCATCATATCGACCAACGGACTTTCTTTTCGTTAGCAACTCCACTTGGAGGATGTTACAGGCACTTATTACCATTGCTCAATTTGACTTCCAATGGTAAAAGAATTAATAAAATTTTAAGACATTGAACAAACGATTATATCAAACGTATTTTTTTAGCACTTTTGGTATTAGATTTAGTCGTCACTAATGGCAAACGATAAAGGCCACTTGAGATTAATAAATCGAACAAAAAAAATTGTTTAGTCTGGCACTTTGTGAATTAAAAAAGAAAAACAAAAACTTAATAATTAATTTTACAAAAAAAACTAGATTCTCCGGTCACACTATTCCAAACGATATGAGTGTTGCTTATTTTGCTTTTCCATTCTCGATTCGGATGAAGTTGTGACCGTTTTTCGTTCCATAACTCGTTGTGTCATCGAGGCTAGTCGATTGGAACCAGTGTCGGTTAGACGTACATTGTTGCCGTCGGTAGAAATAGTCATGTTAGAGAAGCCATCGTTTATTTGTTGTGGATCATTACCTGATGAACTGTAGGTTGTTGTCTCGTATCTGTGATAATGAAATTTCAATAAGTCCATTGGCTACAACGTTTTGGTCATCATCAAGAAACTTTAGTGCCATTCAGTGTCGCAATCATGGACCACCCTCTCCATGCCATCACCCGCCCAGAAGATGGTTTGTTCGTTCAGTGAAAGTCCCCTAACTACTAAATCTGTTTTGATTGAATCCTTGACAGTGCCTAAATTAAGCTTTTTTCTAGAGGGGGACGCAGTTTTGAAACCAGAAGAGTGTATTTTTATAACAAAAAGACGTACATTTTATGCAAATCAAAACATCGAATCATAGTTTTACTTATGAGTCGGAAATCTTTCAAGTGTTCACCTAGCAAGTCACTAGTTTTCTCTCACACAAAAGCTTTCTTGATATTGTGAAAACGCAAGCGAAGCGAAAGAGAAACATTTCCAAATTGAGGACTGTTACAACGGAAGCGAAGTGATCGATTTTTTCTTGACTTAAAGATTTGCGTCAATCGATGAAATCTTACTTTTACTAATAGTAACTGGAGCGGAGCGAGCCAAAATAATAATCAACTAAGATCCTAAAATACTCAACTATTTCCTTTAAACTCATGATTGAGCAACTCCGATTTCTGATTTCTATTTGCGTGAGGTGACGTGATAGACCACTTTTCTCAAATCATAATAATAATAATAATCTGCCTTAACAACCCATGAAGGGTTAGGGGCTAGATCATTATTTACTAGTTTCGCTACTTTTTGTGGTTCTACTATTTGAGATCCTTTCATTTCTCAAATCATATCTTACCCAATTCTTCGATCATAAAAGCAAATACAGAAGGTCAATAGCAGTCTAGAGTTTAAAAAGAGAGCAAAAAAAACGTGAGAATTTAATTGAAAAGTATTTTGAATTAAATACATAACCAAAGACCCGTACGTATCAGAATAGATGCAGCAAACAGAATAGATTTGGCTTCCGAAAGCCCTGAAACACGTGTTCGCTTAAATTTACATCTCTACAACTTCGCCTTTGGAACCAACTTTCCAACTCTCACAGTTCCGGAGATTCGGGTCATCCTGCCCAATTATGGAAGAGGCCATATACCAGTATTGGGCCATATTTTCCCAAAACCCTGAAACACGTGTTCGCTTAAACCTAATTCTCTACAACTTTGCCTTTGACAGTAAATCTCCATATTGCATAGTTAAGGAAATATAGACGAAAACCTGTTTTCGTATATGGCCAAGAGTCTCAATTTCGTCCATTCCATTGGTCCCAGTTCCCAGACCCCTGACCCGATTCTCACAAAAATTTTTTCCCAGATTCGTGACTTGCTTTCATTTGACACCAAAATGAGGAATTTCCGTGCTATACTTGCTGAGATATTTGCGAAAAGGTTTCATCGACCCTCGAAAATTTCATATCCGGCCTCCATTTCTTCGATCATATCTCCGGAACTACTTGGCCGATTTTGCTCATCTTCGAACTTGAATCATGGGAGGCATGTACTTCGTACGGGTCGAAAAAGTGAAAAAGAAACCAGATATGGACGAATTTGAAAAAATTGCTTATCACGTCACCTCACGCAAATAGAAATCAGATTCGGCCATCAAATAACCCTACAATCGGCATAAAATTTGTACAAATTCTTCAGGGCGCTGAAGGAAGATGGAATGATATTCCGAAATACTGGCGGCAAATAAAATCATTAATTTGAAAACACATCAAATAGGCTCGAAATAATTTTTATAAATATTGTATAAAGAAAATAACGGGCGTTTCCCCCGATGTACAAGCGCCGCCAAACTCGAAAAACGTTTACATTCTAACTCCTTTTGGTATGAGTTGATTAACTGTAGTACGGTAGCTGCTTGTCCGATTCATGATAATGAAAAATGCATTCGTTTCTACTAACAAAAAAGAGCAACCTACGGAAAGCGTATTTGGACGGTAAGAGGTCTTTGGTTTGGCAGCCGTGGTACTGTTGGCAAGTGTCATACATTTTTTTCAAAGAATTTAATTTAGACGTTTCGAACCTAATTGCAATAACAGAGGGGACCTTAGTTCGTTACGATCCAAATTATAAAGAATTATGAGTGAGAATAGCTTATCTATTACTAAAGAATCACATATTTATATGGTGAATGTCATTGGCCTAACAATTGTTCAAACGCTCTCGCTGTAAATATTTTATAATTTATTATTGATGGGTATGCTGTGTGGACAAGCAACTTTCTCACTTTGTTTGATTAAATAAAGATTTTCTCTCTATGGTTTCTCCACTAAAAATTTCTCTGGGGACAGGCTTGCAACGCACAACCAACAGTTGGAGAAAAGAACTACGCACAAGAAATTAACTGGCATATTTATAAGTGGTAATATACGGTTGTTTCGCACTGAAGAGACAAGACAGAAGTTATATTTTTCACAAGGCGTAAAGCAGCACGGAACTTTCCGAGCGTGTCTCTGCACCTAAACCGTACAACGATTAATTGGTCTAAGTGCATCAAGAACTTGGGTGTGTTATGCGACCATAACATTTGAGAAACCTATAGACTACCCCAAAGAACTACGAATTCTGTATTCTCTCACAAATCGTCGCTTAAAATTTAAACTTTGCAAAACGCTAATTTTCAAGAGCGAGTTTCAGCCGATAATGCTCAACGCAGCATCAGTCTGGAGCGGTTGTACATTAACTCATGTGACATGTGTGACACGATCGATGAAATGACTCTTAAGTTCAGAGACAAACTAGTCACCTCTAAAAACGCACTGATCATCAGACTGGCTTCCGATTAATATAGATACATCGAAACGCTTTATTTCCCATCCCCCTTGTCCCATCCCAACTTTCTCATCAGCGCAAGGCCCGGCTGGAATGGCAGTGAATATGTTAACCTCTACAAACTTTGAAATACTATTATTATACTTCTCATTGTAAATACCGGCTCAATAAAATTTTACGTTAATTTTCTTTACTTAAATATTTAAACTCAGAAACCTCCTGCCGAGATTTGCCGAAATGAATAGCCTTAGTCTTCCCTACACTTATCTTCATCCCGTACTTTTCACTTGCGATATTCAGGAAGTCCTCACCACTCTGTAAATCGCCAACAGAATCAAGTCATTCGCACAGGCCAGGATTTTCATAATTACCTCACCCAATTTAACATTTCCCTGCAAATCTATCTGGTTTTGTCCAATGAAAACTATAAACAGAAGCGGAGACAGACAACTACACTAACCTACGCCGCGCTGTTATTAGGATTTACTTACCTCGTTGTATATTCATCAAAAGATTTATCGTGTGGATGTTTGTGAAAAGTTGGATTTCCACTACTGCTCGTTGTAGTCGACGTTGTTGTCTTAAATGTGCTCATTGGGAGTACACCGCTCCGACCAAATGTTTTCTCATGCAAATCTTGAACGCAGGCTTCTAATTGTGGATTTTTTTGTACTTGGCCATATAATTGCTGGGAATCATTGGATTGACTTTGAAACGATGAATTGCCGTTAAATGACCGGTTCAAAATAGGACTTTGCTGGGCTGGTTGAAAAGATGACTCAGACGATGGTTGATAAGGCTTTGGGACAGAGTTGGCGGTTAAGACGTGCGAACGATTTGATCGTGGGCTTGTTTGCTGACTGTTTTGATATGTGGTTGACGTGGATATATTTTGGAAGCTTGGTGATATTGGTGCAACGTTGTGTGATCGATTTGCGACGTGAAAGTGTTGTGGCGACGAAGATGTTTGGTATGCTTGAGGATTTTGATAATACGGTTGCGGATATCCTTCACCATCGCTTTCATCCGTTAGGCCAGCTGACATTTTGTGACGATATTTTGCTTGTCTGATAGCCACCAATTTATTTCGCGCATCTTCTAATTTCTTTTCCATTTTCAGCACTTCAGAACGAGCATTAATTTCTTGTGCCATACCGTCGACCATACTTGTGTTGATTTTCAAAATATGTTCCTCTTCCATGTCAATTGCTTGCTGAGCGGCTCGGACTAAATTATCGGTGGATTTGATGACAGCATTACCAGCTGATTGTAACCTTCTGCCGGTTTCCGAATTTGGATCCGATTTCACTTTGCAGGCAATCAAGAGTTGTGCAGTTGATGCCGCAACTTGTTTGGCTGATGAAATGAGCATTTCCTCAGTTCCAATGCCTTGTACCAAATTTTGAGCTGCTTCTACTAAACTGTGCGTAGCAGCTGCAACAAGACGAGCGGCAGATATGAGTCCCTCAGACCATTGACCGTCGTCCGAAGACGTCAGCGGAGTGCGTGAAACTTTGCCTTGTTCAATAAGTTCACGTTGTGCAGCGTTCGCTGCTCGTACAAGCGCCGACGAAGCAGCCATTATACCACGAGCAGCTTCCAATATCATTTCGTCGAATTGCAAATTTGTATCAGCTTCCTAAAAAATATGTTTCGTTCATGAGTAAGTGTTGTGGGAGATACATTTCATGGTTTGTTAAGCGACCAAAAGGGTATTTTCTTTTGTTAAATTGTGGAAAGTTTTTGTTGCCGGATGGTTTGAGGATTGATTTGGGGGCGGTGGCTGAGGAAAATATACTTAGCTCTAAAAATGTTTTACAAAATAGATGACCGCGATGACCACAGTAATAATATGTTTGATTCCTGGGTGCGTAATAAAAATAACAACCAAGAATATCAAACATATCTCACCGTAGTCACCTCCACCAATAGAATGTTTTTACACCCGAAAAAAATTGTAAATGTTTTTGTGAAAACATGCAATAAATACTTTGTAATCTGAATGAAAAAAAATCAAATTCTAACCTTAACATCGTTATTTTGTCTCGGTCTCAAATTAGCCAATTTCTTGGCAGCGGCATCGATAGATGCAGCCGCACCCAACAACTCGTTTTCAGCAATAACGGTCGGATCCTCCGGGTCGATCCAATCCGACCCCTTCAACAACTGTGCCATTGCCACCAAATCCGTTACACATTTTGCAACACGTCGCGACAAATGCATTCGATCATCTGCGCTTCCTCCTTTTAAAACTGCTTGCAATAAATCACGATATGATATGGCAACCGATGCCCCAGCGTCCAATGTACGTTGGCGTAAATCGTATGTTTCTGCACAACTCCACGCAACCGAACGACAAACTGATAACATTTCTGATATAGCACGGCGTCCTATGTTAGCAGCTGCTACGATGTCAGTTTGTAGATTAGATGTTCCAGCGGCAACGGCTTTTGCAGTCGCTATTGTCACGTTCTTTGTGACACGAATGAGATCTTCCGGTGTGGAAGGAATCGTACCAGCGGCCAGTGGTGATTGTATTGTCTGTAAATAGTTAATCATTGTCATGGGTATAGAAGTAACAAAAGAGTGTGCTCAAAGAAGTTAATTTTGGACCTAAATCATCGGTGATTCATTGGTGAATGACCGATGATTCACTGGGAAATGACCGATGATTCACCGGGTATTCACAGATTATTCACAAAAGAATCACAGATGATTCACAGGAGAATCACAGATGATTCACAGGAGAATCACAGATGATTCAGAGGGAAATCCCAAATGATTCACAGAGGAATCACAAATGATTCACAGTGGAATCACAAATGATTCACAGGGGAATCACAAATGATTAACAGGGGAATCACAAATGATTCACAGGGGAATCACAAATGATTCACAGGGGAATCACATATGATTCACAGAGGAATCACAGATGATTCATAGGGGAATCACAGATGACTCACAGGAGAATCACAGATGACTCACCGGTGAGTTTGCCCAGTGAATCATCGGTGATTCACCAGTGAATGATTTCCCGGCGAAGGGTCCACAGAAAGACGGGCAGGAAGTGTGAAAACACGCTACTTAATGATGGCAAAATTGTCAATATGACAAAGGTTTTATTTTCTTCTTCGAATCGAATTTGCTACGACCGTTCTATTACGTACACGCTGGTGACCTGACATTTCTTTTAACATCTTGGGACATCATCCAAAAATCGGAATTGATCCCCCACTAGGACATTATTACCCCGAAAAAATGTCTTGTTATCGTGAACGCTTCATTATTAAGATCTCCTCAATTGTTGCATCGTTTCAGCATTATCTTTACCTTAATTTCTTGTGAAATCGCTTCCACTGTTGCTTCCATCGCTCGTGTTCCACGGGTATGTTCGTCTTCGACAGCTTTCACCGTTTTCAGCAGCGATGATACATTCAACACCATGACCTAAATTATACCAAATGAAAAACTATGTTAGATCTTGTGTGGATTGCAGGATTGGAAAATAATGGATAGATGAAACTGAAAATTATTTACCTATTTGCGAAAGAAACGCAACGGTTCAATGAACGTGGAACAACGACGCATCACGGTGAAAATGTGTATGAACTCTAAGCTTATGAACTGATGTGGAGGCCTAACTTCAACACATTGTGTATGCAAAGTGTGGGTCAATTGCGTATTTCTTACAAACAAGTCCTTCGCGATAATCAATTCGACAGTCAAGAAAGTTAGACATGTTTTTAGGGTTAGGAGATCATTATTAAGAAATTATTTCCCAAGAAAACCTTTAACCCTAAAAAAATTAACAGCACTTTGTGAGCATCTGGACTGTACAATACTTCAGTTGATATTACCAATTCGCAGTAGTAGCTGACAATAGGAAATTCCTCTTTACTTTAGACACGAACTTAATGATTTCTGCTGGGTTATGTTCTAACTTGGTGTGATCATCACAAAAGGACCAAAATAGCTTTAAGTTTTTAAATGTAAGACTCAAGAACTGGAGGCTGAGGGACACTCTAGAAGTGTGAATTTGGTCACACTCAGAGGTGGAGGGGGGGGGGGGGGGGGGAACTGAAAACGTGACGGAATCGGACGGGGGTGAGCGGGGGCTGTCTGCATGGAACGTGACGTCACGTTTTGTTCCAATAAAATAGAAAAATTGTTATTAGACATTCAAAACATAAACTTCGCGGACCCGTAGGAAACCAGTTCAATCGATTCTGGTTGCAAGGATTCCCGTTCTATTAAATTACTGAGTTATATTGATCGAAGAAACCCAAAATTACTAAAATGACCCTCGCCGAACGGCTTCTGAACATACATTTCCAGGTAGGGAGGGGGGGAGTCGAAAATGTGACGTCATATTTTAGAGGGTGTAAGTCAAGCGTGATGCAACGTGACATGGGCGAGGGGGGGAGGCAGTCTCTTGGCATATAATTATTAGTAAATTATTTTTGCGTTCTTCAGGTTGTAAATACGGTTTATTGGCTAAAATATGATTCTGTAACTGTCTCGAACAAATTGCGAGCGAAATGGTAGTTTGGAGGAAATTTGCGGAGTCATCCCGCATCCCACCTATGTCACATTTCATACTATTTCCTAAAACAAATCGAGTACTGGAAGATAGGATTAAATTTGAAGTGATTCGGACCATTCGTTCAGGACATATATGGAAATGAAGTTATGCGCTCGAAGTTGAGTAGGAAAACTTCCTAGGAAATTTCATAGGAAATATCCTAAAATCGAAGATTCACTTCCTCCGAGAAGTATCCAAATTTTATCGATTTTGACAAGTGTCTAAAAAAAAATTGACTATCGCCAGCCGCTACTGAGAAGCAAATGGTAAATGTTATTTATTAATCAACTCTTTTAACTAATAGGACACGCACATTTTATTCAAGTTATCGGAAACAAAAAAAACGGACAAAGACAAATTTAAAATGGCAAAACATGTCGATGTTTGAAAGAAACTTTTTTTAAATGTTAAAAAATTTATTCGTTAGATTCGGTGCATCTGATTACTTCGGTACTTCGGTTCGGTACTTCTAAGCTTCCGTTTAAGTTCAAATTTAAGGACCGTTAAGTCTTGGATCTTATTTATCAACATTGAACATTGAACGACACAAATTTATACTTGGTAGAAGTATAATTATTCAAAATGCGAATAAAATTTTGCAATAATGACGTAACCTCCGATGGACGTTCACAGTAGTAACATAACTCCTATTTAAATGCACTTTTTGGCGTGGTGGGTTGACACTTTGAGTTTTTTAACTCCATTTACGATGCACTTTTGAAAACGATCAAATTTTTCAAATTTCTTTAATTTCGCGCCTTTTTTCGCATACAGAAGTATAATACACACATACAGATGTGGTTAAGATATTATTGCAAAATTTTATTCATTTAATAACAATAAAATATTTGTCAATGATAGAACCGCATATGGCACATTTTCACAATGCAAAAACGAGAAAATGAAATAAACTTTAAATATAATTTGAATTTAGTGAGAAGGAAAAAAAATCAATTAACGCCTTCGGATATTGCTATTAGACTTCGAATATCGGATTGTCGACGATTGTCAAATGTTGGTGTAACTGGCAATTGTTGTAGTTCGTCCTCCTGATCCGAAATCCACCAGTCTGTATCCGATGAATAGTTGATGGTTGGTCGATTATGATATCTCTTTGGATTTTTGAAGAAATATACAAATAAAATAAGTCTTTCGAAATGATCATGAACAGAGGCATTCATATAAACTTGTAAAGCCACATGAAGTGTTGCACGAAAAGCGCAATCTTTAGTAATTTGATAATTTACTGATTAATATTTAGAGGAAGCTTAAGTTTGTAATGTTTAAGTCATTTTCACAAATGAAATGATGCATGGGACTTGATCGGCAATTTTATATATGCAATGTGTATTTTGCCAAGTCTATTGCGTAGCATTATTTAGATGTAGCTGTCTTAGCATCTGTTTAGAAGAAAAGAAGAAGAAATACTACGTAAATTTGTGACTGTTTCGAGAGCAACAAATTTATTTGTGTTTGTCATTCCTGCAACGCCAAAACATTCAATATCAATTAAGCTAAGTGTCTATAGTAGGAAACAACATAGCCGATAGTGACAACAACGTTCTTTACTCTATAGTAGCTATCTTGAAGAACATCAAATTGTTTAGTTTGAACCGAGAACATCTTAGATACTGAAAACAAAATCTGAGATCCAACTATTCCTCAATCTCAGATCTGCGCCTCTGGAATTAATTCTTGAAGACTACAGTCTATCTTTGAGAGCTCGGTAAGTAAATAGGAAAACACTCGAGTCAAATGAATGAAATAAAATCATCAAATCTGCCAATTTTCTAAATTTCATACATTCAGATAAAAACCATTCTTCAAGAATGGACATTACTTACTCAATTACTTTGTCCATTTTGGCTCGGTTGCCATTGTAAGATGCGGTTTTGTTTCTTCAAGAATAATTACAAAATTTACGTGTTAAAAAAGTACTCGAACATAAATTTTGGGCGGGCGTTGGAAGCGATAGTGTCTCTAAATAGCAAACTCAGCAAACGCTGTTCATAAATGACGTCACACTATGCGTAAAAGGGGTCCAAGAAATATGGGCGCATGACGTGAGGAAATCGAATTGAGGAGAAGAGCTGAAGAAATAATCAGATAATTGGGGGAAAGTTGTTCAATTTCAGTGTCATTGCAGACACCGGTCAGTACTAGCAATATGACAGCTATTTGGTCCGGGGACATTGGAGGTGTTATAAAACAACTCTACAAGAAATAAAAAAAGTTTTCACTTTCAAACTTGAGATGCGAAGATTTTTCAGAGCAACTTTCGACCTTCATGCTCAAACTTTTTGAATACTGATTCACCTATTATTCGTCGCGCAATTTTTTATGAGCTTTTGCTCATGGTCTGCTTGCAGATCCTTTCGTTACCGAAGTTTTTACTATGTCAGTGTAAATTGCACACAAACCTTGTGCTATCTTAGATGTACTAGGTGCAGAAACTAGTAGGGCTTGGAATACCGGTTCGCCCCATCAATATGTTTTACTGGCAAGCATTTTTTGGACCACATGCTTAACGTGAATTCCGAACCATGCCTAACGGTAGCTAGCATTTTATTATAAATTGTCGGTAAAGCTGGTGTTTTTTTTTAGAAAAGTTTCATCGAACGAAAACTATACAACAAAACAAAAAATTACAGAGCATTTTTTGTTGTTGAATGTTGCTACGCTGAGGTTGGTTGCTAAGTATCTACTTGTGAAATTTATTAGCGAGAAATGCGAAATTTATCGTTTTCTATTGTATTGATAATAATAATCTGCATTATCAACCAGTGAAGAGTTAGAGGATAAATCATTATTTGCTAATTTCGCTGTGGTTCCTACTTTTTAGGATCCTTTCATTACCGGAAAGTTTTAACTGTGTTAGTGATAAGCTGTTGCCGTCATAAGGAAAATAACTTGTTGTACAACGTTGCCGCAATTAGGAAACAAATTTAGAGAAAATCAATGAAGATTTTCAACGAATTTCGCCGAAACAAATCGAAATAGCGACAAAATTGCCGAGGATATTTTGTTTCATTTTGTCTCAAACTGTTTTTTTCGGCGAAATTACGTTGAAAAATCTTTTTTTATTTTCTCTAAATTTTTTTTCTGATTGACGACAGGCTGTATGACCAACCCCATTCCATATTTGAGATGTACTAGGAGCGAATCTAGTATAGAGTTAGAATACTGCCACTTCCCGGTAGGCCGTACGATGACTTGGACCGATTCAATCAGCTTTGTTTTGTTTACGAATCTAACAATCGTAACAAATTCGTCTGCGGTTAAGTTTTAAACCAACGCACTGGCAACTCAATCTCATGGCAGCATCCATTACGATATCGAGTTGTAAAAAATATCGCATTTCGGCAATTTGTTTTGTTAAGTTCATTGTCAAAGTTAGGCGTCAGTTCGAATTTATTGAATTCGTATAATTGTCTCAGCTCAGCTTTCGGGCTGGACCATTAAGCAACCAGTTCTTCAAGAAACCGACGATAAGGTAAAAGACGATGTCGTTTTTATTAAATAAATCAGTAAATTACTCGTGCAAATGCAAAATCAATAGAATTACCATGTCAAGGATACAAGATGCATTCGTAGTAGAAATTTCGTACAACTTTACTTAATTTAACCAACAACAGCAATGCCACAATTTACCAGAAATAGTTTCATTAAATAAAAATTCAAAAAAAAAAAATAATAAATAAATAAATAAATTATAAAAAAAATAAATTTCAAGACCAAGAGCGATGCGGTTAAGTGCCATTATACGTAACAAAATATTTCTTTATTTATCGTTCAATGTTTTTAGTCTTTAAAATAGTTTTTTTTGGGTTAACTACACATTTACGTATCGAATGATCACATTTGTTGAAAATATTTGATTTTTTATTTTGTTTTACCAACTCAGTATCTGTTTGAGTTATTAGTTTGACTCGTTGTAACGAATATAAATTATGTCCAGGTGGAAGACACATACAATTTTCTTTCAGTCATTTTTCGGGACTTTTGTTTAAAGTCGTTAAGTTTCTTACACAAATAAAATAGCACAAAGAGTTGCTAACAAATTTATCGGTAGAATTTGAGATAAATTTGGCAACGCTCCTTAGAAAAGGACTGGTAAGCGTCAAATTGAATTCAAGGAAGGTTACGAGTCCGGACGCTTGTATTTACAAAGTATAAAATCGTTGGTACTAAGTTTTTTTTGGGCTCGGTGAACAGGTACTCCCTGGTAAATAACGAATTTTCTCAAATTTAACCGCAATATCTCCTAAGTGAAACAAATTTTTTTTTTCGAGAATTGCATCGACTATTATCATAACGACCAATAACGGAAGGAACGAATCGCTGAACGTCTAAAATTATTCGCGAAAAGTTTTTTTCGAAAAGAAAAAAATTCCTTGGCTTCAAAATTGTGCTTTCATTTGAGAAAATGTTACCAAAGGACCGTTTCACCGAACCTTAAAAAAATTTTGTTCCATAACAGTACAAAGCCTGTTTACGATTAGTGAAGGTTATAAAGACTACAAATTAGCTGCATTGCTGCATTCTAGTCCGTTATGATCGGTCAGAAAAAGTGGCTTCGCTGACTTCGCAACTTTTGATTTTTTTTTGATAACGTATGTTGTTTGTCGTGAAAAACTGTGCAACCAAATTTTTTTTGAAAAATGGAAAATTGATTTTAAAATTGAAATTGAACTGCCAAACCAATGAATATTTTTCATTATTTTCTTTCCCTGAATAGAACGATCAGTTGCCAACATTTTGTAAAAGACTTTTTTTTCCAATAACGCAAGATATTGCAATTTGACTAAAAGTGACATTGGTCAACTTTGGAGACCCATATCTCGGCTAAGTAACCGATTTCGGTGTTTGGAAGCTAATGACAAAACTAATGACAAACTCTATGGATTTTAACCCGACGGAGCACGAACCGATAAAGTCATTCTCAAGATGCGCCACCTTGAATCATAGAAAAAAAAAAGTTCTTCTACAAAATATCAATTGCCGATTCTATTGCTCGTTCTATTCAGGGAAAAACTAATGAAAATATTCATTGGTTTGGCATTTTTTCATCCGTCCGTAAAATCCATTTTCCAAAGAAAAATTCGGTTCTACAGTTTTTCACCGCAAACAACATAGGCTATCAAAACAAATAAAAAGTTGCGAAGCGAACGAAATTACCGATCAGAACGGCCTATTCGTCCGATTTCGAGTAATCAACATTTAGCTGATACACTGACATGTCTTTGCGCCTGGACATCATTATACAGAAACTAAACATTAAAATGTAAACCATCAAGCCATTTAGATAGGAGTTTGTTAGAATCATTGAGAAGAAAAAAAAAATAGACAAGTGTGATGTTTGTATGCAGTCAGACTAGGCGCAATATTTGAGAAACTTATTCGATAACCAAATATTTGCCACTTTTTCTGACAATTTAAATATATGTCGACTTACCCTTGCAGTTTCTTTCAAATCTTGCATGGCTGGATCGTGAATTGGTTTGCCTGATGCCAACTTTGTTGCATTGATAAGTTCACCGAGAGCCGCCGCTACATCTTTCACAGCGTTTATAACCATGACCTGAGAATCTGGTTGACCTGATCCCAAGCTACAAGCACCACGTTTAACAGCATCAGCTAATTGCACTGTAAATAATTTTAAGTCAGAAGAAATTGACTAAAACTTTCGAAAAGAAAATGTCTTACAGATGGTGGTAACAGCATTTTGGGCTGCGGCAGCTAATTGATCTTGAGAACCAGCTGCTCCTGCTACTAATACTTTCGTATCTTCAACTAAAGCTTTAGCCGTTTTCAGTATATGTTCTCGATGGTCAGCGAAATTTCCGTCATCGTCTGAATTCAGTGTTCCCGCAGTAGCGAACATAATTGTTGTGTCCAAATCTCCAATGATACCCGACACAGTGCTGGCAGCATTTATACATGCCTGGGTACCACGTGAACCAGCCTGCAATGCAGCTAAAACCTGTGACACTTTTTCAGTAACATCTCTAGCTCCACGTCCAACTTCGACTTGACCTGATGAATCGTCTGCTTGAACTCCCGACCCAGCTTGAATTAACGTTCCCACAGATCGTCCCAAATCCAGAACAGATGTTTTAATGCGGTTCGAAGAATCGGGTGAAGATGTTGTGTAAGACGCACCAATCGAATCCTGGGCCAACTGATTGTAATGATGTGTCATTTCAACAGATAGTTGTGCCAATTTCGAAGGATCAAGTGCAACTTTAGCATTCATCTCGTTTGCCAATCGTGCAATATTTTTAGCATTTTGAACCATTCGTGTTTGGTAATCGACAAATCCTTCGGATATGGATACACCGTGCAACGATTGTCGTTTGTCGGTGATGCGAGCAATCGAACGTGATATTTGTTCCATTAATCCGCTCACAACGCCACTTTCCGCCGACAATTTTTCAACGGTTGCATTTAATTCTAAAATTGCTTCCCTCATGTTGTCAACCCCATCATCTAAACGCGGGTGGAGATGAGTCGCTTTGGGATTGCCACCAGCTTCCTTGACAACTTGTACCAATTCCCTTGCGCTCTCCACAACCGATTTTGTTTGATCGATGAAAATCATTTGCTGACTTGAATGAACAACGTGTGTGCTGGCACCAATAGCTGATGTTGTCATTGGTACAATATAGCGTGAAATTTCACCAACTGCATGACCCAAATTTTCCGCATTGCGTTTTCCTGCCATACGAATCGGTTCAAGTTTTTCAAGCAATTCAGCGGATGAACTGAGTGTTACTTTAGTGAATCCTTTCAGATTATTGTCGTTACGTTTCGGCAATCCTTGAGTACTACCGATGGACATGGTAGCGCTGTCAAGTTCACGGGAACATTTTGTTAACGTCTCCAACACTTGATCGCACTGGTATTGACCCGGCGCTTTGTCGCGAATGTTGTCGACTAGTTTTTTGACACTTTCCGACACAGGCTTACTGTGACTAGCCAATTGTTGCCAGACTGGTGGATCTTCTGGTGCAACCGCTAGTGACTTTGCAGCTTTAACCATTTCAACGACACCATCTAAGACTCCACGACCGGCCTGCAAAATCGGCTCTTGTGCTTTACGTCCTTCGGCTGATATTCGAGCGGGAATCGAAATAAATTCAGGACTCGAAGCGTACTGACATAGTGAATTGACAGCGTCCAGCAGCGGATCAACGAATTTCTCCTTCGATGGTGCACTGTAGTCATCGTCCAATCCCTTCACTTCTTGTACCAAATCGGATGTTGTATTGGCTACAAGTTTTGCTCCTTCGATGAATTCATTTTTCGCCACTGGATTAGCGGTGCTTAGGCTGGCCTTACGGCAAACGGTACACAAAAATGAGGTATGTTTAGCGATCACCGTCAAAGCTGTAATTTTCTGTTGCTTTGTTGTGTTCAAACTGCTGACAATGTCACAATTTTGCCGAATGCCTTGATATGCACGGGCAAGTTGTGCTTGATCAATAATTCCTGGACGTCCTGTTGCGCTGGTTGGATGTGATACGCCAATTAAGTATCCGGCTTGTGCAGCTGACTCAATTAGGCCTCGTATCGAATCTGATACTTGGTTGACCGAATGACCAAACTCCATGTGTTGCGATTGCTTGGCATTGCTGATCATGCCTGAAATGGCATAGCCGAGGGATCGAGATTTTTCGGTTGCCGTTTCCACGCAATCATAGTATCCCTGGTCCGTCAATGATTCGTGTGGATAGTCTAACATCGGTCGAAGAGCTTCAATCGAACGAATGGCATTGTCACATTCCTTTTGACCCGGAGCCGCTTGTGTACTTACATCAACCAAATAATTAATACTTTCTGTGACAGTTCGAGCGGCGGTTGACAATTGATTCTTTGCATTTGGTTGCCCGGGATCTGCAGCGATAGACTTAGCGGTAGACAGTAGCGAAACCGAAGTGGCAGATACTCCTCTCAGTCCGCTAATCATATTCGATTGTGCGGTTCGGTCTTGTGTTTGACCAGCCATTTCCAAGGCAGCGTACAAGAGGTCCTTGTAAACGATACTATAGTTCTGCGAAACGGTCGCAAGCCACGCGGGACTAGAATAGGCTTTTGCAACATCACCTCCAGCTTGATTCAAATTATCCGCAGCCGCTTTTAGTTCATTTTGAAGTTGAGTGTAAGATTTATCTGATTTTGGAAATTCGCCCATGTTGACTATTTCGCTTACTTCATTGACATTTTTCAAAGCATCATCCACTTCTCGTTGTCCCGGCAAGCATTCCACACATTTCGTTATTGCTTGGGTGACCTCCCTTGCTGCATACGTCAACGATTGTGGATCGCCAATGTTTTGAAGTGTTCGCTGAGCTTCTTCTACCAACTTGGCTGAACAGACGACGACTTTATCAGCATGATCAATTATATCCGCATTGCCCCCAGTTGCCGTAACACCTCGGACGCTTTTTGTGAATTCGCCTAATGCTAAAGCTGTGTCACGTCCGGCCGCACCAGCATACAAACGTTCACCTTGTGAAACAGCTGATAAGAGTTGAGACATTGAAATTCCTACACCTTTAGCATTATTTGTCAGCTGTTGTGATGTTATTTCAGCTGTTTCACCAGGTAGTGGCCTTAACGTGCCCTGATTTGCCGCAATTTTAGTGTCGTTCAAAACGTTACGCAAATTGTAAATGGCTTCAATGGCTGACTCCAATTCTTGTCCTCCACATGCTTCTCGAGCTCTGGCAGCAGCCGAACCCAATTCATGTACAGACAAACTTAATTCGTTAGCACATCGAGACAATTGTTCGGAAGCATTGTGATCTTGTACAGTGGGATAAAATGCTCTAGCTGAAGATGACACGTGAGTTCCTGGCTCGACAAATTGTTCAGATGCTTCAATCAGTCCTAGTTGTGCCGATGATTCATCAGGATTTTGTAATGAGTTTTTGACACCATTGACGAGCCTTGGGATCATATCAGCTGCGCTTCGACAATCTTGCAGCAATTGTTCCTTCGTTTGTCTATCGACGCTGTATTGCACGGCATTTTGGGATGCTGAAATGCATTGAGTTGCACAGGAAGCAGCACGTTTGGCACAATGTTCCAAGCGACCAATTAATTTGCGTTTCATTTGCGGCGTGTTCGCATTGATTGTTGTTATGTCACGAAGTTCTTCTGCTGCAATGCGCAGTGCCTCCTGATGAGAAGAATCATTTGGACTGCCGGCACAGAGTCGAGCAGCTTCAACCATTTTAGCGGTAGCATCGGCTAATTGTTTAGCTGCTGTTAATAAGCGGCGTTGAATTTCTGAGTCTTGCTGCTGGTCAGCTTCCCCTTTAATACTTTGTATCAGATATGAAGTGGCATGACTTAAAGCTCGTGCTTGCTTAACCATTTCTTGCGGATCGGATGAAGAAACAAGCAAATCTGTAGCTACCAAGACACTTTCAACGGGACTTGGTTCTTCCGATAGTCTTGTTGCCCTTTCTCTGGATGCCAATGAAATATGTTCCAATAAATCGGTCAAGGTTTTAGACACTTCCTTGGCTGCCGTCAGTAGATGTCCTTTGAGTTGTTGATCATTAGTTGCTTGGTTGCATATCTCAACTAATTTCGTGACTGTATTGGCAACCTCACGAGCAGCAGCTTCCAGTTGACCACGACAAGCAGCATTTTGAAGAGTAGGAGCAACAACCTTTGCACATGCAACCAATTGAGAAGCAGCTAACGCACACTGCCCGGCAGCACCAATGACTTGATTTCTTAAATCCTCGTCTTCACAATCCGCTGCAATCGCCTTACCACGTAATACCAACGCAGCTGTAGTATTCGCCACTGCCTTGGCTAATGATAGCAACATATCGTGAAGCTCTCGATTCTCTGCAGTTTCTTCACCAATTGTATGCAACACTTGACCGGTTGCTTCACCCACACGACTAGCAGCGTTCAATAGACTTTGTCTTGGTTCCTTGCTTTCCGGTTCCGCAGCTTTCAGTAAATCGCTCAATGCGTTGCACAATTTTCGTGCTGTTTCAAGTAACTTATCGCCGTTGTTATCGTCTTCCATCAAAGCTGCGATCAGACGAACTTCTTTAGTGACCTCCGGTATGCTCTGGGCAATTTGAGATACAGCCGCACCGACAGCTTCATGATCAACGTCATCTGGTTGAGAGGCAGTTACCACTTGAGCGGTTGCAGCATTCATTGTAGCTATATGAGTGGTAACAGCTTGTTTGGATGTATCCAATTTAGTTTCGCGCCATTCAATTGATTGAGCATCGTAACCAAGGTCAGGTATTGGTACCTAATTTGACAAAAAAAATAATTTGTTCTTGGATTTTTATGCTTTGAGTGTGTAAACTTTATCCCACCTTAGTCATTAGTTCCGTTTCCGCACGTGCAATTGCCTCTTGACCCGACGAGATGTAGCCCAGAAGAGCTCGTTGAGGTTCGCTTAACACAGAGCTTATTCGCGCTTCTTTCAACTGTAAAAATATGGGAGTTACTTTGGAAATAATAAATTGAACGGTAAATTAGTAAAACAAATTCACCTACGCCTGTATGTTAGATACGATAGAAGCAGCGTGAAAAATCGAATACCAGAATAATTAATTAAAACGAATATCGAAAATGAGTACATAGAAAGACACTGAAAATTCATTCTATAGGTTAGACATGAAATGTATAATTCTTCGGACGTGTATAACCTCTGAAGTGTGACATGTATGACGAACCATACTTTACACGAGTACAACATTGCCGCAAATTAGTATGAATTAGTTCGAAGAATAACTTTCCGAAATCTCAGAACATTCATATGCTACTAAAACGAGATTTGACCGATAAATGACTACCTATAGAAAGACCATTCCATTGGTATTTCTACTTTGTAAATTATGTAAAAACTGTAGAATTGGATTGTACACAAAATCTAGTTTAACTCACTCAATATGAAAAATATGCGTCTTTGCATAAAACAATGGTAACTCAAGCAAAATCGTAATCGTAACGCAGGGTAGAAAATGGAACGCTGTGTTTTATCTCAATTTATTATGGATAGTGTACTAAGAGTGAATGAAATGAAAATAAAGTTCATTAATCACGCTAGGCAGTCCAAAAACTGCATCAATATTAACGCAAAAAACTCCCGTTTCTTTATACCACTCAGTAGGTTAAACCTCAGAAGAATGACAGGAATCCTGACAGGGCACTATCTCAACAAACATCTTCATACCATCGGACATCGGAGTCATCGACAATCCCTTCTGCGTTAAATGTGGCGAAATAAAATCAGCAGGGCATTTCCTTTGCAAATGCCTCGCATATATCTTAGCAAGAGTCAAAACTATCGGTGCCACACAACGTCATATGGAGCATACCGCCCAAATACATTTTGGATTACTTAAATCGCACTAACAGAATTTAAGTAATCGACTGTTGGTATGCGCAACAGCCCCACTGGAGGCTTTGGTGCAGGACTGCCGTCCACCCACTTGAACTTAACCTAACCTAGCATACCGATGAAATTGGCCATATAATGACAGCGGTATCTTGTTTGCTTACATTGCAGTATATACCGATGGTACTGTGATGAGTTTGGCAAACGCCAGTTTTCTATAAAGTACCGATAGAAAGCACTGGTAAATAAATAAATACCACAAAAATGTATAGATAAATTGGATAATTCCATCGATAATCCACACATTGTCGCTACCATATCACCTGGAGGTGTTTTGCCTCATCTGGAATTTCCAAACAGATGCGTTTAAATTATCATTCTCGTAATGATTCACAAACCCCAAATCTCTAACCGAGATATATAGAAGTTTCAATCTTTCGTCGTTCACCTTCAACATATCAAGTTGCATGACTTGGGTGAAGATTTGCACTGGATGCCGAAATGTCGTTCTCCATAACACTACTGTTCTGGATATGTTAGTTTCTGAAGCGTCATGTCAATGACAAAATAATTCCATTCGTACAGTGAATGTGTATGAGTTGTATCAAAGTAATTTTTGTCTCATGTTAATATAAATCACATTTAAAGAGTGAAAGAGAATCAATTCGTTACCCAGGTGACGGTACCAATGGAGTAAGCCGTATATTCGCTCCCCAGGTGACATGGTATCGACAATGTATGGGTTACCGATGGAATTAGCCATTTGTACTTTAGAATTATTTTATCGTTACTTCCAACTATTCTATAGGTAATTTATTATTTTCTATAGGTAGTATAATATTTACTATTTTTTATCTGTACTTTTGATTTAATTTATCGGTTGTTGATTACCATTAAAACGTTTCTACGTTCATTTATCTTCGTATTTGCAAATGATTCAAAAATTTTTGCGTTGTCAGCACAAAATATACAACGTTTCTGCTTGTGAATATTGATTAGACTTGTGTGATACATGACTCTGTAAGCTTAGTGTCGTCTCGGATAGATTAACTACGATTTTAAATGTATGAAGCTAAAATTACACCTTAAAGCCTTAAACTGATAACATCATCAAGCATAAAAAAGCAAAGCTAAAGAAAATGCAGTGAAATTTTATCAGCTCTGGACAATTTCTGACAAGTCATTAGATGTATATGGACAAAAATTCAAAGCAAAAAATTGTTCTACCACATGCGTTGAAAGCGTTAAGTCTTTTTTAGACAATAAATAAAGCGACCGAATTTTATAACAACAAAGTTTTCGTTAGCTATAGAATTATCTCGTTGCATGGAAATAAGAAAGACATAAAGAGTTATAAATAAAAATAAATAAATAAATAAGAGTTGAGTGAAAGAATCGGCAAACAGATGATCCGCGACAACGAAATTTATACAAAAGTGAAACTATTTTTGTGTTTCGTAACGTGACCACTGATCACATCACTGATTCCTGTGTTAGGATTTCAATAACGTGAAAGATGTGTTTTTTTTTTTTTTTGCACCACTTCTAGGAAGGACATGCAAAGCAGGTGTAAAAAAACGAATGTGTGACAAATGCAAATTCATGTTTATTTTCATGAAAAGAAACTAACGTGGCATTTAAATCGAATGAAAATTCTTCGTTTTGGGGATTTTTGTATTAGGAGTTGGGAGTTGGATTTTGAGAAAATTATTCGCCTGATTCTAAAACCTGTACGTGGGGTACGTGGTAGTGACAAGGTGTACATATTCATAGGGCCAAGACATTTGTTTCCGATAGTGAAAGGATCTCAAAAAATAGAACCACAAAACAGCAAAACTAGTAAATAATGATCTAGCCTCTAACCCTTCATGGGTTGTAAGGCAGATTATTATTATTATTAAGACATTTGTTATAAGTTAGAGATGCCTTGCACAGAATATGACGATGCATGACGAGGCATTCAAACGTTGATGTCAGAACTTTGTGACTCCAGACATGAGTTTTCCTGATTCTAAATGGGAATCGTTTCAATTGCTGCAACCTAACATGTTCCTGATTACAATTTCAGAGTGGAAATCGTCTGATATACGAAGACTGAATTCGATTTGGATTTGAGGAAACACTTAACAACAAAATTAGTTTAGCTAGAAATAAAACGCTCTTCGAAACAAAAATGATAAACTTACCGTTGGAGGTTGATGAGCCAAATTCACTTGACCAACAATAGCACCATATTGGACCGTTTGCATGTCTCCGTGTGTGTATGACCTTTCGCCTTGAATAATTTGTTTTTATTTTACAAAATTATAAAAATAGAAAAATAAGAACAACGAAAATGAGCCGCAAAATGTGCGCATGAAATTATGAAATTTTTTCCAATTATTAACATGCAAGAGAAATATTTAGTTTTTTGCTTTAGTTTTGCTTTAGTTTTATTTTCTATAAATCTAGGATCTAGAAACAATGACAGTTAGCTTATCATTAGGCCACTAGTCGAATTAAACTTTCGAAAAATATCTACTAAGTATATACAGTGACGTTGGGATGGTTCATATAAATTTCAAAAGTTATTTACCGTCAGATCCTCTCATGATCACCGGCTTGGCTAGTGATTCCGTGTTAATTTTACCAACTTTGTTCGTTTCGTGTTGTAAATATGTTGCTCTAGAACGACACAAAAATAAAATTACCTCAAACTCTCAAATTGACGATAAAGAAAACCTACTTCGATGGGGCAACACTTTCTTCCACCATAGTAGATCCTTCGTCACCTTCGATACCAAAATGATCTTTGCTTTGCTTCTTCTTTAAGATAATGTCAATATAACCGGCGATTAATTGAACAATTTGTTGGGCTTCGGTTGTCTGGACTGAGTAATATTGATCGGCATAGTCACCAAAGTCCAAGGTGAATGTATTCGGTGATGGTCCCCAACGTCGAACGGTGGTCAAAGGCCATACTTTTAAAATTTCTTTAGTGCGTTCATCTAATCGCAAAACCGAATCTTTGGTAACGCCCAATAAACGAGGTACCAATTTATTTTTGCCGGTCATTTTTTCTTTAACCAAGAAAAATGTTACACCATAGGTCGGTAGTTCTCGTGCAGTTTTGGTGTACAGCACTTTGGCATCGATTTCCGACATTGTTACATGTCGACGATGTTCAGCAAATACTTTCTTTTCGATGTTCTTAACCCGTACGTAGGATGGCGGAAGGAATTCTTTGAGGCTGCAATGAAAGAAAGAAGGGAAAATCTAAAATGAATTTTTTCTCACAGTTGATACAGAAAACAATTATTGATTTTTTCGTCCATATGATGAATACAGCTACAGTCATGGCAAAATGAATGAGTTTTTTACTTACGCGCAGGTTTTTAACACCGCAAAAATCTGCGCAGAAGTACAAAAGTCCTATTCATTTTCCCATGACAGTAATTGTAGTTTTATAACCAAAATGTATTGAAGCTATTCATATCATTCGCCCCTAGGTCTGGGGTCCCATAATTATTGTACTTGCTATTCGCCCCGAGGACTAATAGTCCCTGTAATCGATCTCTTTGCAACATATTTTTTAAGAGGAAAAACGAATTTAAAACTACTCTACTTACTCTAAAAATCCCGGTTTGTGTTTGGCTTCGTTGTGATCTCCGAATTGTATGTGCACTTGTATACCGGCAAATTCGCAGGCTTTTTCTTGAGTGACAGGATGTGTGCCATCAAGAATTGCATCACGTGCCTGGACGTACAACAAGTTCAGTTGAACCGGATCTCTCGAATCAATATTTTGATCGGAGAAGAAGAATTTTCGTCTAAGTAGAACGGTTTCGGATTCATCGATGCCTTGTTCTCGTAGTGTTTTACCTATATCCACCCAATTGACTAAAAAATCGAAAAGGGGAACGGGATTTACATTCAAATTTGTCATTAGGAAAATGCTAAAAACTCACTTTCGTCATCTGTTTTCAATTTTTTCCTTAAACTCTCCATTTTGGCATCTCTCTCCTTTTCTGCAAATTTTCGTCTCAACGTCAGTGTGCCAGTTTTGTTGTCCGGCAAATTTTCATTTTGCTGATCTGCTTCTTCACGCACCAATCCATACTCTTCGTGATTTGTAATACCGATTTTCGTACAAATGACAACCATTAACTGGGACACCGGTTGCGAATCGTCCACTAAAATCGTTTTAACAGCACCGTCCAACATGCGAACACGTAATGTACGCAATTTTCGTCTATACTCCAATAGATCATGATTTCGCAACAAATAGTATCCCAAGTTTCGTCCGGATTCTAACCATACGCCTTGTTTATTATCTTCGTCGGATACAAATAGGCCGTACTCAGATGCTGTTGAAAATATTTGAACTTCGTTAAGGTATATAACAGTGAGAAGTACTTATGTGAACAATGAACATGAACATGTTTACGATACACTTCTTTACAGCAATCATTATACTATGATTGTAAAAGATAACATGATATTTATAAACATAATTCTTTTAGTGTAAACTGTAATCATGGCATTTTTGTCTCAATATTTTCATTATACTCAATATTATTGCGGCTATCATATTTCGCTTATATCTTCAAACCTTTAATTGTCGGAGAAATTAATTGTCATTATTGTGAAAAGGTCATAAGCATTTCCAGTGAATATTTCTTTATGCATACAAAGCCCAAAATGTGTGCGTTAAATAGAAACGCAGAAAAAACTGTTATTTCCGTTTGTTGATTTCGAATATATTTTGATATTAAATTACTCTGACATTAAACAAAGAAAATCAGCAAATGAAATGCTAAAGGTTGTGCGTTCCCATTCAAGCAAGTGATTAAGTTATTTTTGTTTTCGCTTAGGAGGATTTGATAACATGGAAGGCCCATTTCTTTTCTATTTTCTGTACATCAGCTATAGTGAATGCATTTTTCGTCACTTTTCTGAAATCTCGGTAAAAGGAAAATTGGGAAAAAATTCCCGAATAATTTCTGTATTTCCGGGTAGGCAAAAAACATATTTCTCTACACAAGAAAGGTGATAAGACTACCGTGGACTAACTCCGCTGGCTGAGAGTGTCATTGGGGATTATCAAGGCAGATTCATACGCTCAACAACTGACCAAATATTCACACTTCGTCTTATTCTGCAAAAGGGCAGAGAGTTTCAACTCCAGACGTACCATCTTTTCATCGACTTCAAAAAAGCTGACGACAGGACCAAGCGTATGGAATTGTTTACGGCGATGAAGGAGCTAGGATTTGAAACAAAATATTTGTTTTGTGATGTGAAAGCGACATTGGATGGCACGAGATGTTGTGTTAAGGTTCAGGACATGTCAGATATGTTTGCTGTTAGAGAAGGATTAAAGCAGTGAAACGCTCTATCTTGCTTACTCTCTAACTTGGCATTGAAAATCGCAATGAGGTGTTCCGGTTCCTAACTAACAAGACGCTGGTGAATGGAACAGTTCAAGTTCTGGGCACTTTTGACACTTTCACAAATCTGAAAATCCAAGCTGAGAAAATAGGATTGATGATAAACGAATCTAAAAGCAAGTACATGAAGACCGAGCCGAATCCGTTAGCTAATCAACAGGGAGACAAAATACGCACTGGAGAGTTGAACCTCGAGGTAGTGGATGAGTTCATTTATCTTGGAGCGCTGATACGGTCAGATGTTGACAACACACCAGAAATTCACAGGCGTATCATGGCGGCAAGTATATGCTATTGCGGTCTAATTAAACATTTACGATCAAAGTTAATATCAAGGAAAACGAAGTTCCATATTTACAAAACGCTTATTCCTCCAGTATTGATCTACGGATGCGAATCTTGGACGATAAAGAAAAGAGATGAACAGTTGCTCCTAACGTTCGAGCGCAAGGTACTTCGCACCATATTTGGAGCGATACGCGAGGGTGAGACGTGGCGACGACGATATAACTTTGAATTGGAACGTTAATTTGGCGATCCGGATATAGTGGCGGTAGTGAAAGTCCAAAGCTTGAGGTGAGCCTTCAAAATTATTCCGTAACGATCTAGAAGGGGATAGAGGAATTGGTCGTCCAAAAATTAGATGGATTGATGGCGTCGAACAAGATCTTCGGACGCTCGTAATAAGAAATTGGCAATACGCGGTAAACGACAGGCAGCGTTGGATTGGAATTCTGGAGCAAACCAAGGCCCACAAGTGGCTGTAGCGCCGAAAAAGTAAAAAACATATTTTATTGAAGAGAGATAAAATGTGAATTTTAATATTGTTGGCTTTAAAAAAATCTTTAACTTTAGATTATTCCCGTTAAGCCTCCTATTGAAAATAGGTATATGAATCGTAAAGATAAAATTGGATCCATATAGTGCAGCTAATCTACTTAAAATTTTGATTGGAACGGCAATAATTATTGTAGCTGAACTGAAGTGATCACGTGGGGAACGCCACCGTTTTTACAATACCGCTATTCGATATTTACAATCTCAATACCGGTATTTTCGATATTGAGAAAATTCTGTGACGTATTACGTACTGAAAATGTTATTATTAAGGTAAAATATTTTAATCAAATTCATTAATTTATTGTCTTTTCGTTTGTTTCTCTAATGACTTCTTATTGGACCGTTACGAAGTACAAAGATCCTATGCGTTTACTATATACAACTTTATTGTAACATGGGGTAGATCGAGGTGGGGGAGACAATAGAGATGACAAATCAGCAAAAAAAAGGTCCGCCTCTACGTTTCCACTTTTTATTTCTAATCGGCTCAACCGATCCCTTTACTTTTTTCCCCTGAAAGATACATGCCTTCCATGATTCAAGTTCAAAGATGAGCAAAAGCGGTCAATTGGTTCCGGATGTATGGTTGAAAAAGTGACCAAAAACATGGTTTTTCGAGGGTCGGTGAAACTTTTTCGCAAATATCTCAGCAAGTATAGCACGGAAATTGTTCATTTTGGGGTCAAATGAAAGTATTTGATCTCAAAAAGCTGAAAATTTGTTTTTGAGGAAATCGGGCCAGTGAGTGGTCTGGGCACTGGGACCAATGGAATGGACAAAATTGAGTTTCTGAATCATACTCGAAAACAGATGGTTTTTCGTCTATATTAGCCTAACTATGCAAAATGGAAATTTACTGTCAAGAGATTTACTGCAGAGAATAAAATTTTAGAGAACATGTGTTTCAGTGTTTTAGGAAAATGACCAAATCCCCTACAATTGTCGTACTTCGGGAGGGTTTGCGATTACCTTGGGTAATTTCTATGGGTCGTTCGAATTCTGACAATTTTACAAACTGGCGAAGTTTGACAATTTACAATTCTGATACGATCGCACCTATTTGCAAAATCTGTTCGGTTTGCCACTTCTATTCTGATACGTACGGGTCTTTGGTTATGTTTTCCATTGTTAGCAAAATTTGCGATCTCATGATCGACAAAAAGGAAGTTATTGCTCCTATATAAAGCCTAGTATCGACCTCTTGGGCTAAGGGGCCATTCAAATAGTACGCACGCCTTTTCTGGGTAAGGGGTCTAAGTAAAGCGTGCGCTCTGTACGTTTCGATTTTTTTCTATGTATTTTTTGCGTGCAAGGGGGAAGGAGGTACTAAAATCCGCTTTTTTTAAGTTGCGTACTATTTGAATGGCCTCTTAAAATTTACCAAAAATTTATGGACTAAATGTCCATACAAGTCCATACTACCTTAAAGAATGCAAATTAATTTCACATCAGAAGGTGAGTTTCATTATCACTTTTATGCCAATAACTCCTTTCGTCATGAGCAAATGTGAAATATCAATACTATCTCTAGCAAAAAAGTAGATAACTCACAGTTGATATTTAGAGGTCTAAAGAATCATAGCTAACTACTTTAAACAGATGCAGAGTCAATTATGACCGAAGGGAAAATCATTGCAAAGAGTCAAAAGAATTGAAAAGAGTTACGAAAGTATGAGACAAGCGTGAGAGCTCTAACAAAATTCGCAAAAAATTGATCCTTTTTGTGTGACGGAGGGGAGGGGGAGGAGTAAAAAATCCTAATTTTTGCGTTACGTAATTTATGAAAGCCATTAATGGTTTTGCTGGATACTTTAAGGGTTGTTATTATCATTGCTCAATGATTTAAATGATGGGAGGGAAAGGGTTATACTGTGTTCCTCAGATAAACTCTCATAATCCGCAAGCTTTTTCAACTTAATTTTTGAGTCTTCTATGGAAAAGGAAACATTAGCTATTAGTTTCCTTTTCCATAGAAGACTCAAAAATTAAGTTGAAAAAGCTAAAATCGAATCCAAATGCATACCATCCATCCCCAATTTTAATTACACAATGAGAGTCATAAGATTGTGGAACGCTTCGTTTTGATTCGCGTTCCACCAAAAAGACCGAGTTTCACTTGAACAAAATACAAGCGAATAAGTGAAAAGATCGATAAAAAAGAAATAAAAAAATTGCACAAGCTGAAGATTCATAAAGTCAAACCGTTAAGCATACGAAATTTTTTGAAATAAGTTTTTTGAGGCTTTACCTAATCAGAAATTTTAAAAATCGGTTTTCAAAGTTACGGTTTATCTGAAAAATGAGTATCCTCCTATACTATCAATCTTTAAAATCTCAAAAGGTTTCAATTGTTCGGACTCCTAATTCCGAATATTCTCTACTTAATTAAAAGATATTTTTACTTTGCCAATTGTCAATTCACAAACTCGACAAGTTAGAAAAGTGATGAGAATCGGCGAAAACATTATTAGTTCAACTTACGTTCTCCTTGTACAGCTTCGGCAAATTTATCTCTAATGATTTTGCATGCATCGAATATCGTTGTTTGTGGGTCGAATTGTATTGTTTTTGTGACTCTGCCACCTTCAAGGCTAATTTTGAGTGATAAAGTAGCCATTTCAGTCGACTAGAAAAGAAAACACAATTTGTTTTTAAAATTGTTCATTGTGCAAAGCGACTAACTAACAACTTATCGTAACCGCCGAAGTGAGGAGGTCATTGTACGTACATACACATATTAAACAATGGTGACCAACAGTTAGAAACAGAGAACGAATTTACGTACCTTACGGTCCTAATCCGTTCATACGGCAAAACGAACACTCGAAATCAATCGACGTCTCAAGGCGAATGCTATGTCGGACTAATTAAACATCTTCGTTCACAGCTGTCACCAAAAAAGACGAAATGTCGCGTCTTATCTAAAAAACTTTCATTCGACCAGCACTGATTTCAGGGTGTGAGTTTTACTTGATACCTCGAAGGCAAAAAAAGCTTCATTTCCTATAAGGAAGCCAGAAACAACTGCTATGGTGGACTAAAAAATCGTTTGACAACATGACTCATAGATTACATAAACGTTTCAACGATTTCAAAGTTTAACCTTCAGTACACGAATTTAGAATACTCCATAAGTGTTAAGCGCTAGGCTCTATCGACCGTTGGCCACCGCCTTCAGTTGTTTTATAAATTGTTTAAAACAAAACCGCGGATTAAGAGAAACATACATTCGCTCTCACGAGAACATAGTTACAAGTTAGTGAAATCCATGTTAGAAGTTTATAACCTATCGGATAGTGTAAAAATATATTTAAAAAAAAACCCACAAAAATTTAATTATTTAGTTTTATTTATTTTAACTGGCGAACATGAAATGCATAAAAGAAAAATTAAAGACAACACAATTCAATCTATCGGAACAAACAAAATGGAACATAAAAATCCTGCATTGTTAAAAACACATATTATTACGAAAGAAAGATCATTCTTCCCATACCCTCTGGTCGATTCCAGAAGACAACCTGGTTCCAAAAAAGTTCCTCCGATATGCTGGATAGGAAAACGAATACATTAATGTGCACTCGCTTCCGACTCAGCACCAGGCTGCGTACTTGATAAGTATAAGTAGTCTTATGCGAGGCAGTCTGGTGCCGACAATCAGTTGTCATTGTAACGTCAGTAAGAAATGTTATACATCATAAACATTTCAATTTGGCATAAGGCTGCTGCTGCCTTCTACATTCACAGTAGAGTTACTTGAGTAGCCAATCTGGTGTCGATCTGAAATTTATATGACGTATAGTATTTGTTACACTACTTCCGTTACGATGACATTGTTGCAACAAATAAGCACCAGACTTCGTTCTTTAAGGTTATTTAAATTTCTCAAGTAGGCAGCCTGGTGCCAAGTTGGAACCGAGTGCATAGTGGAGTGTACTCGTTCCGCACTCCAACATTGCCATAGAAACGTTTTTGGTACCAGGCTACCCAGGGTGAAATGAAGATATCTGTTTGTTGCAATTTTTCTCCATGAAAATGTTCCATACGACAATGACATAATGAGTTCATGCAATAGACAAAGGACTAGTCTACTGTATGAACTTCTTATTTCATTGTCGTGTAGAACATTTTCATGGAATAAAATTGCAGCATACCCTTAAACATTTCTACACTAGTGTTGAAATTTTGAAGATTTCGTTATTGTTTCCGAACATATCAAGTAAAAAATTCCTCGAAAAATGCTTGCTGTGAACGAATTCCGAACAGTCGACCCAAGGCAAAACATCACATTAGTCAAACAAGCTATTTATTCGGCTACCGAGTCGTATATGTGAAGTGATTGAATTTCGATGCGTAAATTAATTATTTCGGATGTCTTTTCAATTTCGGTGTTGAAGTGCAGAGCTAAGGTACTGAGTGTTACAAAGGCATTTAAGCACGAAGAAAAAGGAACACTTGGAGAAACGGGTTTTTAACATATTTCATTTTTTTTCTAAATCGTGGTCATCATAAACATAAAACGTTTTCCACAACTGTAGTAAGTTAGGACATGTACATTATTATTACTGTTAGAATGTAACATTATCATTAACAGTGTTGTAATAATACACACTTCAGCAATAAGCCACAGTATATCGTTTTTGCTCACAGCTCGATCGGAATGACTTGTTTGCGGCTATCATATTTATTTTGCAATAATCATATTTTGTTTAATTACGTTCTTTACATACATATGTAATGTTTTCCTCAAGCATGGAACGCCAATCTTTTCCTATCAGCGAATCTTGATGATTGTAAAGAAAGGAATAATACTTGAACATAAAAACGAAAGATTTTCTTTCATCAAACATGAAAAAAGAACCATAAATTACCGCCAATATGTTGTACTTTCTATTGGCGACAAGCTAATCTCATAATTAGTTTAAATTTAAATAGAAAATGGTTTCACGGAAATCTCTGCATCGCCTCATGTATTTACGATTTTAAAAACACAACGAACTCAGTGTGATAAAATTTAATTAAATTCCAAGTATATGCCAAGATTTAAAAAGAAATCACCGGGGTAGGTATCGGAAACTGTGAGGGTAAATGTTGATTAATTTGTTCTGACTTATTACTTTTGAACTTCTTTAACGGCAAAGTGACACCAATATACGATGTTGGCGCGTAGTTTTCACAAATTGCTAAGTTGAAGTTTTCATGTGGAAAAATATTTTCAAATCTTACCGATCAGCAGTACAATATTGTAGAATATATTGACACTTCAAAAACATTTGTATGATGAAATAAAAGTTCAAAGGCACTTTAAATATCGAATTTCCAAATTGAAAAGACTTTGAATTAAACAGAATACAAAATTGTAGATTTATATGCACAATATACACAGAAAATTGAATTACAAATAGAATAAGTATTTTCAAAAATATTGTTAAGGCACCGAAAATCCTATGTCCTTACCGCACAGTGGTTAGGCCTAGAATGAGGATTTTCTTAAAATGTTTGTGATGGGTTCACGTTGAGATATTTTCCCCTTTTTCCAAAATGAAAAAAAACAAGAAGAAAATGAAAATGGAGTGTGTATATGTTATGACGATGTGCGATCTGCACAGTTTATCTGAACATAAACAGATTCTGGTTGGGAAAAGAGCGACAGAGAGAATAATTCTCATTTTTTTATACAGAATGAAAAGAGAAAGTAACATACACCCCAATATGTGAATAGTTAATCTAATGTTTACACATTACATATTCTCGGTTCAGTAACGTTCCAGCACATTATCGAGTAGAATAATTTATTCCATAAAATTCTCCATTCATCTCAACGCAAACACATGCAAACATACCTCGGCATTTCATAGGAAACTCAAGGAATGGCGTTTATTGCTTCACGATATTTTACACAAAAAATCATCGCTTCTTTTTGGCACACTCCTTGAAATCTGCATCGTGGGTTTCTTTTAATTCTTTTCTTTAAATACATTGTTAACAAACACCACAAAAAACATTTAAATTGACGAAACGAATTTTTGCTAAGGAAAACATGCCACTTGAAAATCGAATGGAATTTACTTTGGAGGGTGAAATTAGAAGAGCTTTGTAAGGTGGGGGGTTGTTATGTAGATGCGAAGGGAATGAATGCGATGGAAAAAATTGCTGGATGAGATGAAAAATACAACGATAGTGTGTATAGTGTTTCACATGCGCAGTGAAGCTTCAGATGACAATATAAAACAGAATAATTGCCAAATGAATGCTACAAACCACAAAATTCGTCGTAATTTTTTATCAAATTTATTAGCCAGAAAAATTTTCTTCTTTACTTGCTTTTTTAAGACTTTTTCGAATTGTTTTTTAAAAGCTGTATCTTTTGCATGTAATGCACTTGTACTGTATTGCGTAAAATATATATTGTCAAATGGTGCTATAGGGAAAATATCATGACTTTAATCGCGTTGAATCTTTTTCGAAGCCCGAACCGATTACATTTTTTGAAACCCGCAACCCCCCCTCCCCCATACCAAGTACTTTAACTGATCAAAAAGACTTCGTCAATGCTTTTAGATGACTGTCTGTCTGTCTGTCTCCATGACTTCCTATCATCCGCCAAGGAGATGGTTTGTTCGCCCTGTGAATACCTAACTTTGTGGAACTACTCAATTCCCTCTTGTTGAACACCTCAACTAAAAATTAAATTCAACTAAAAATCCAACATGACATTGAGGATAATCTTGCTGAGAACATTCGTCATCCAACATGGGAATGCGAGTAATCTTTCTGAGAATATTCGTCATCCAGCATGGGATTGCGGAGAATTTTTCTGAGAATAATCGTCATCCAGCATGGGATCGCGGGTAATTTTTCTGAGAATATTCATCATCCAACATGGAAATGCTTGTCATTTGTACGAATTTTTAAAAGTCATTCTTGCAATCACGTTTCCCACTTTCCTCAGTTTCCTCTGAGAAATATAATTAAACTCGAAAAACCGCTCCAGTTTCTTTCGATTCAAGTTACATTCGAAGCTGAACGCGTAACCTTCCTATGATTTCAGAACTTTTGTAAGTGGAGGGGACGGGTGGTTTGGCACAATATACAAATCTGTGGTGTGTCAGATTCCCCCGACTGGGAAATTTAGAACAGTGCCAAATTCACACTTTAGGGAGAATTTGGCGCACGGCGTAAAAATGAATGTTTTCATGAAAAATTGGAATGCATGTGCCAAAAGTAGAATTCGTGTGCTAACCTGCAATAAATGTGTGCCAATCGTGAGAAAGCTTGTGTCAATCTAGTTTAACTTTTTGGAAGGACATAAAATTAGATTTCGTGTTGCAAAAATAGAATGGGTGTACCAACCATTAAGAAGTGCTTAAAAAGACTGTGAAAGTGTGCTTTAGTCCACTTGGGACTGGACACTCCCAAGAAGTAGAACCCAGTACTTGGCTAAATAAAAAATTCAGGGAGCGACGACTACTTTTGCTTGAGTTTAGACCACCGTTACTTCAAACTGAACTCTATTCAAATAACAAAGTAACACCAAATTATAAACGAATTCTTATGTTTCACGCAAAAATTTTAAGTTTTCAATTTACTCTAAATTTGTAAAGCTGGTGAAGCTTGTATGAAGCCTTATTAACAATATTGATAAAAGAGCTCCATAGGGACGACTGCTGAACTTACGGATTTAGCAATGACATTTTGAAAAAATTATGAGAAAAAAGTGTTACACACAAAACAAAAAAAATGTGGGAAGCTGGTTCCAAGCTGTAGACACATCTTATCCATTGCGTTACGAAAATTACTTCTTTGATTTCGTGCAGCAACTTTATGCAAAACACTAATGTGCGTCTCTTTGTATAAAAATGCAAACGCATACGCTGCAACAACTTTCTCTTTGTGTCCATTATTTCCATGTCTTCCTTCTTATAGGCCGGTTAATCCTTGTAATTATTTATTACACTCCTATTACTATTTTTGACCTGCCACCAAGGATTCGTGCAATAATGTCGTGATGTGGAAGGGTGTAAGAGTTTAGTAATGACGGCAATGACGCATGCAAAATCGTTACAAAGTTTTGGAAAATTACTTCGAAAAAAGGGAGTGTTGGGTGCTTTCTGTAGAAATGTGGCGAGGGTTGAGGGGCTAGAAACAACGGGGTCGTGAACTAAAAAAAGTATATGAGGACATCATTTTTACACGAACCCAAAATCAAAAACGTTTTCAATGCATTACAAAAAAAAAAAAACATATTTTTATTGTCCAATTATGAATCAGCCACAAAAAGTGTAAGAATGCTTTACATGATTAATAAACGTGTCGGTTTTCCTTTTTCTTCCGGTTATTATCAAAAAACGTTTGTGCAGTTGCTCCTACAACTTTCCAGGTACTTATTATCATTAAAATAAACCACGTTTCCCAAGACAGGAAATACATTAAAAATTTAGTAAATTTCAAACCGAAAAGCATATGCGGCGGAAGATATTTTCTAGGTAAATCTAAAATAAATACAACAGCTACAGTTAAGTTTATCAGCGATACTAAGGCAGATGCACAAGTGGTAGAGAACCAATCAGTGCTAAAAAATTCGAAAAGTCCGCGAATCCATGGTCCATAGTTATACAACGGAATCGACACTATTACTCCGAGTAGAAAAGATTCAACATCGAAATTTCGAAGCATTTTGTAGATAAAATATCCATTAGATACGAAGTGCACGATGATGTAAAAGTTTAAAATAAAATGTTCGAACTTGAACGCAAAGTACAAGCCTGGTACAAATGACAGAAACATAAAAATGTACTTGTTCCCAATTTCAAGGTATTTCGCAAAATTATTTGAAGCGGTAAATCGGCTGATTTGTTTAAATAAAGTAGAAGTAAAAAGAAATATTATTGCACCGAGAAAGAACAAAATGGTGACAACGCGATCTAAAATTGCAACACTTTCGGAAGAAATAAACATGAGATAGAAGACCATCCATGACGAAAACAGTAAGCAGCCTGTTTCAAATATCCAAATGTTTCCGGATTTGTAGTTATCCTTAAACCTATCAATGATCACTCTTCCTCTTCCACCAAAGAAATTGTCTATTTTGCTAGTAATTTGTGTAGCTAACATTTTATGGCAGTGTATCTGAATCGTTTTTAGCGAAACACCGGCTTCAATCACATGAAGCTGAAAAATTAATAAATTGAAAAGCGACCGAAAAAGACCGACGTGCTTCGCTATTTATGCTTACCACTTGAATCAAATTGGTAACAGAGCAAATTGGATGAAGTTTCTTTTGTCTACTAGTGTGTACAACTAGTGTGAACGATGTATGGTAAGAATGTTTGACCAAAATGTTCTGAAAACATAAACGTTTTTCATTGTTAGCATAGCTGAGAAAAACGCACAAAAAATCGTCCAAAATCTATGTTTCAACCCGCTTTTTGACTTTCGTCGATTAGAAAATGGACAAAAATGAAAAAACTTTTGAAAAAATCGACCAAATGTGAAGAAAGGAGAACAACAGAAATAGCTAATGTCGTTTTTTGCCTTTTATCGGTTTTTGTCGATTTCACATTTTGGCAGATTTTTTGGCTTTTTCTTATGAGAATATTTTAACGACTTCTGTTTTTTAAGAAAGCTCCCAAATGGAGCGCAATGGAAGGAAGCGGACATCTGCTTAGAGATATGCATGTCGCGAGTAGGTATTTACGGGTGCACTTCAGAAACGAAGGCAGTGATGAGCTATTAAGCTATGCTCTGCACTTCCTTCCGAAGTCCTCCGCTGTGTGAGAGGCCGCTCAGAGAAATAATGAGATGTGATTGACAGGGAATCACACACTGACGCTAAAATTGGACTCCTACTCCAACTTTAAGTTTGGAGGAGACACAGGGGTCGTCACGTCGCCAGCAGGCTCTGCTTGTCGTGTTCAGATGGTCAACTGGTGAGTAGCGACACCATGGCTTCCTGAGCTGGTCTAGCGGTACTATGAATGAGTACACATTCCTACAGAAGTAGTTTGGTTAAGAGCCTTACTACGAAAAAGCCCCAACCGAGTGTAAATTCGGTACCGTGGGGCTTGAGGTACCTGGGTGTAGTTAGTCATGCTATATGGCCTCACTCGGACCCAGCGTTTGGTTGAGGTACCTAGTAGCGCTGCAACGCGGGGGTTGTGGTAGATAGTGAACTGGGTCAAAGCAGTTCACGCTTTGAAGATGGAAGACTACACCCTTAGTTCTTCCTGGGCAACCAAGTTGGTGAAAACACAGTAGAAAGATTATAGTATCGGGCTTGACCTAGGTCTCGGTGGTTTACACAAACCATTCGTTTTTAGTGAGAGTCTCCGCTCTAATTGGACCTCGCAAATGAGGGGCGCGCGGTAGAGAGAGCGGCCTTTCACTGAGGGTATAAGAGTCGCACCTTTAGAGGTCCCACTGGTTTTATGTCAATAACGGGAGAACAAGCAAAGAATTCTAGCATGTCTAGAAACTGATGAACCTATAGCGTTCAATATAAAATTTCGTATTTGCCTTTGTGGGAATTGATGCTTCTGAATAGCAACTCGAGGACCAGGCTAACAAGTTACCATAGTTAACACGTGAAAATATTTCTCTAATAACAACAATATTTACACAAACGGACCACACTCGCGTGATTGGTTAGCGTTTAGAAAGATATCTATGTGCTCGTGCTGGGAGGAAGCAGTAATTCTATGAAGAATTGAAAATTTATTCACCCTCCCAATAACACACAAATAAAATATAAAATAAAAAGTGCAATAAATTTAATAAATCGTATAATGTCATCTAAAATCATGGAAAACATTACGAGATACATACTCTCGATAAAATATGTACGAATAAATTATGACGAGAACAGCGCTAAAATGTGCTCTATATTTCCTAGGCACCAGGGATAACAGTTTCCATGTGATGGCTTTTTTGGTTAGCTACGAAAAACAAAAAAAAAGTAACACCAAAACGAAATCAATCTTGGTGAAAGTCCTGTTTTTCGAAAAAAAATAACAAACTCGTCAAACAGAACGTCGCGACGGTTAGGCGCCGTGTGAAAAATCAACATCTCTCTATGTCTATATTATCTATTGGGTTCTATAGATTTGTGGCGACATCCACTCCGTTATATAACATCGCTATTTTGCTCGTCATATACATAAACGTTATGTAGGCATTTTTATCATCCTAAGAACATCTCTGTTGGCTTGTTATGTATGATATATCAAGAGCGTATCATACGTACTCGAAGCACATAAAAGCGTAGCATTCATCCTATTGTTATGGGATTGTGCATTTATTTTGTATTGAAGAAAGGAAGGGAATACAGAAATGTTTCAAGTATGGAAATGTGACATAGGAGAGATTTTCACAACTCCAAAATATGATGTTTATACATATATTGATGATGTTATTTGTCGTAGAAAGCATACCTGATGTGTTTATTAGGTCAAATGGTAAAATTATGTTGTTGATGACTTTATTCTGAAAATAGAAAAAGAGGAAGATTAACATTTTTTCAAGTTTAGTTAAAAAGATTGGTTAAGTAGTTAAAAATGTGGTAAATTTTGAAGAGGCTTAAAAAAAAGTGCAAAAATGAACTTTTTCCATCTTTCCCCATCAACAAAGATGCCACAATTCTCAGAATCTCGAGGATTACCGTTTCGATTTCATGGCTTCAGATCATTGAATAAACGTAAACTTTACGGAGTATCGACGACTAACTATATCTTTTAAGACCCTACAGCCGAGTTTAAAGCACTTATTTCAAAGCAAGTGAAATTTCAATCGCCTCACAGATATTAATGCACCGCCGTAAGAGATTTACTAACAGAACAGCCCGAACTATAACAGTCCATATAGAAAATATTCTGCCTTCGTGTAACATACATGGATCCTTCTAGATCTCATCACCTTATGTCTTTCTAAACGTAAGAAAAATACGTTCCTTCAATAATAAACACGAAAATAAATACACAGATTGGAAAAGACCCCTTTCTAACAGTCCTTCAAGTTCCTTCCACCAGTCGTGCAACTGAGAAGTATACAAAAATAATGAAACATAGATCTTAGAAACATATGGTGCATGTAAACATTTCTTTCTACAGAATTGAATATTTTTCAACTAATCTGTGAACTAATCCAATTAAGTAATTCAAATGGTTATTTACTCATCCCACACACAAATCATAAATCCACAATTTTAAACCACAAAATACAGACGAGACCATGTCAATAATAATCAAGCATTCGATTGCATGAATAAATTGTAATAAAAATTCCAATGAGATTTTTTAATTTCCATTGGCTGAAGCCAATCTTTTCGTTTCTTATAAATAACATTTTGTATACTTCTACATATCATTTTGTGTAAATAACACACATTCTGTCTGCTTGCAGTCTTATTCCATGTCCAAGTCCATCGCCGTTAAACGACAAATGATTTATTTTTATCACACGACTGAGTTAAGCGTCAAAATTGTGTACGACTTAGTCGAGTAAAGTTAATTTAGAGGTAAATAGTAATATATGGATTGAAAACGTTTCTAACAAATTGTTAAACAAATATTTACTCATTGAATGATTTGTTGACTGACTTTCCAACATGGTTATACAGTTTACAACGATATAAAGGAAAACGATGAGGTTAATGGAGTTGTTTTGTAGTTGACACATTTTGTCAAAACAAAACACTTCTTTTGACGTTTTTTATCGCGAAAGTCAGAAACATTTCCTTGCATGTACTTAAATCACCGGGTCAAAAACCGATCATTCATGAAAGCATGTGTTTCCATATACACATTTTAAAACGATATTGAATTGAACAGTACACAATTCAAAGATGTCAATTGAATTATAGATCTCACATACCCTTTAAATAGAGGGGTCCGTCTATACATTTCAAGCATAAAGTTCCTACTTTTCGGAGTGTTCAAGGTTAAATATTTCTAGGGCAATGTTATACTAATTGACAGATCTGGACATGTGAAAGAAGTCGGCGAATCTAGATGTCCCTTGGAATGCTTTAATTCACAAGGGAGATCATTGAAAAACCATTGACATATGTATAGAAAAGTTGCGATAGTGTATTGTTGAAGAATTAAACGAAACAATATTTATTACGTCATAACTTTTGGTTATATTTGTAACGCCGTATTTTTGACGGCATTTTTGTGAAGTCATTGTTATGACGTCATATTTGTGACGTTATTTGTGCGACGTCACTTGTGTGACGGTATTTTTGTGACGTCGTATTTGTAATGTCATTTTTGTGCAGAGGCACAGACGTACAGGAAGGGTGAAAACATAAAGTAGCTATCGCTGTTAGTAAACAAGGAAAAAACAGTACCTGGCAGCGCACAGTTGACAGCTGATTTAAGATTATAGTGACGAATGCTGACTGCGAATGGCCATTTAAATAATTGCTTATGAAACGATTAGCACACGAGGAGAAACCGAAGCTAGCAAGAAGGATAGGACAGCAATTCGTACATTGAGCCCCATGGTCACCACCACAATCAGTCAGAGTTTTCACATGAATTTTAAATCGTTTGAATGAAATTATAGTGATGATTTTATTCCTTGAAGATTTTTGTATTGCTATAGTGATGATGTTGGTAGACCACTCTTATATACCCCATCGAATAGAAGGCCACTCTTAACTAGTTTACTTTGACTATTTGTTACTGTAGCAGCACTAACTCACATACTCACATAATTGGTAATGTGTAAAACGCCAACGAGAGCTGGATCCCAAGTGGGCATTCTTCTTGTATACTCATCAATGTCACAATATTCAGAATGGAGATCAGTGACGTTTTTATCTCATGTCTCTGCGTTACGTTTTCCTTTGACATTGTCCCCAATAGCCAACTCGTTCAACGAAAAATAAAAAGCGCTTAATCGTTGACATCCCTAACTGTCAATAATTTTTTCCATATCAAAGAATTTATCAGATAAAAACACTAGAAGTTAATACATTAAGCTAAAGATTTTTATGTTTGATTTGTGTGCTTGCATGTAATATAAGAATTTTATCGATTCACATTTTCATAAAAAAAATGTTGACTTAACAATCAAAATATTAATCTCTAAGTTGAAATATACGACTGTAGCTTTCATAAAATTGTCTTCTCTTAAACGAGTTGGCAAAAAGTCACATAATATAGCGCCACA
This sequence comes from Pseudolycoriella hygida, assembly GCA_029228625.1. Taxonomy (NCBI): domain Eukaryota; kingdom Metazoa; phylum Arthropoda; class Insecta; order Diptera; family Sciaridae; genus Pseudolycoriella; species Pseudolycoriella hygida. The sequence continues at coordinate 3,565,238 of CM055404.1, read as the reverse complement.
TGAAGCACACAATGATGCTGTGGAGCCAGTAGCAAAGGCGCCCGACTGTCGGGCATTCTCTTACAATTCTGCACCCACAATTTTCTCCTGATTGTACAAAGTTTTTTTTCTTTAACTCCCTGCAAAATACATAGAGTTTACTGAAACAGAGCGTAGATCCTTAAGATATACATACCGATTTTCAGCATTAAACAACCGAACACAATATCGTGGGGGTGAATATGTTACTATATCTGTTTAATGTGTGTTTCTCTAAGTAAAAGAATTGTCCCCATTTGGATTGTCAATACGGTATATGAGAAAAACCCCTCATTCCTTCTAACTACTGTAAAATAAAATACCCCCACAGTGTCAACTCTGCATTGTTTATCGGCATACAGCGATATGTATGAAGATGTTTTCTTCATATTTTATAACAAACTACATCATGACCACCCCTTTCCGGCGCCTCATGTAACAGTCAACGAAAAGAGCAGCAGCCGAAGCGTAAGTGAAAACACCATAATAGTTGTTGGATTATTTTTTAGCTAAGAATGGCAGAGGGTTGTGCATTTTTACTCACTTTGATTGTAGGGTTGAAGCTGTGTGGTATTTTTGTATAATATTTGCGCATTTATGTAAATTTTGAGTCCTTAGTTAAAAGAGTCAATCAATTTATATTGTGATTTATCGATTTGAAGCGATGGTTGTTATGCATCTCGTCGGGGTGTTCGATTTATGATTTTAAATAATTTTTTGACCAATTTTACAAGATATCCGGGAGAAAATCTGTGCCAAAGTTCACTTTTTGTTTTTATTCGAAAAAAATGAAATATGGAATCGCGAAAAGTGAGAAGCGCAAATTTGCATTCAAAAGTTCACTTTGTTCAATCAATCGTTGAATGCAACACTTTGCGAAATTAGTTGTTTTTGTCGCACGATACGATTGTCGAACTCGCCTTGGTAATTTGACTTCATATCTACTGACAAAAAGTACCACTTTTCGAACTAGTTTCATGAATTCCTATTTTTTTGCCAGTAGTGCAATGCAAATAGTGTGATCTCTATCTTCCATGGCAACGCCGTGAAGCAATACTATTGGTGATAATAATTGCATTTTTTCACTGGAAAAGGCTAATGGCACCGGGTGCCAATAGTCTCTTCTATGTACTGCAGCTAATGACACCGGGTATCCATAGTCTCTTCTGCGACTAATGGTACCGAGCGCTAGCAGTGTTTACTAAATACTGCAGCTAGTGGTCCCGGGTGCCAATAGTCTTTTTATTATCTTTAGAAGATTATAGAAAAAATTTGAAAGCGACAAAGCTTTGAAAGAGAGCAGCCCGAGTCTGTTAACCGTAAATTTATTTTCTGTTTTCTTTCTCATGTGCGCGACATGTTGTGGTTCCTTCTATTGATGATGATTTCTTCTTTCGATTTCTCCCCTTGAACAATTCTTGAAACGAAGTGACCATTCGCCACCGCCGGCGAATAGCCAAAATATATGAAAATGGCTATTCGCCGGCGCCGGCGAATAGTCAAAAGATATGAAAATGGCCTTCTTGAAAATATCAAGTCACGGGGTTGAGTTTCAGAGGAATATTGTTTTTTCAAATTGGTTAAGACATATGGGGACTATCAGACGGTCGGAAACGACATTTTTGATTCATTCCTTACTCTCGTGTCAGAATTCGAAATATTACAAAGGTAAAAATAAACTTCCAAGTCCCATCTACATATCTTAGAAAGATGGATTTTATTGTTAATATGTCATTTTATTAGCAGCTATTTGGAAAAAGTTGAGAGATATTTTTGTCTGAAAGATCGTCGAAATTGCGAACAGAGAAAATACATTTCTTCCTAATTAACTAATTTATAGTTTTCAAGAAGATCCTGGTCCTAGAGCTGTTAGTGCATCTTAACAGTAAGGAGATCCAAGGTTCGAGGCTTAAGGCTTGATGCAAATTGGCGCCTGTCTTCCAAAAAAACTACTCTTATTTCCTCCTTGAAACATTACTGTTGAGGAGCCTATAACGGATCAAGGGTGTAAATCTTAGAGGATGCAATCTTTTGCTACCCTTTCAAATATTGTTTTCTTACGTCACTTCCAATTTATTTTGCTTTAAACAACTGTCGTATATATCTCTCCAAATAAAGAGGCAGATCAATATTACCAATCTAGTTATTTCATCTTAATATTGCAATCTTCAATTCAACATTACGTTGTCGCATTCATTACGAAATTTTATGATCCTAATATACAGATTGCTATAATCTGATAAAATCTCAATTCACCACATCCATCCAATTAACCATGTATAGATGTGCGATGAGTTATAATTTATGTCCTACAATTGATTGCAATTACATAAATGGTATAATGTTCTCAGTTTCGAATGCAGAAGGAACGAATCGAACGAAGGAAGGGAATCTTTTAGTTATTTTTGCATTTTTTTTTAGGGTAGAAATATTCCATATCCATATCCATACCAACACAATTTATATTGAATTGGTTTAGATTTAATTTATTAGCAACCAATGAATTGTATAGTGAAGCGTAAATGTAATCGCATTCCCTCGAAATGATTTTTTTGTCGACCTTATCGTTACAACTTTTTGCGTAGTATATGGTGAATTCGGTCTTCTAAAATATTTTTATGAATTTTGACAGAAAAGAGCACATAAATAACCCGAGGGTATATGTAAATGTAAATTTACCGACTGACTAATAAATATTTACATTGGGAATAAAAAAGTTTGAGAATTCCAAGTATTTTTAGTTAGCCAACGTATAATTAGGAAAATTGATTGGTTATTGGGAAATGCATTTACCGTCGATTTTGCATTATCGGTAAATGGTAAAGGCGCTAAATTTGGTAAAATTATCGGTACATAGAATAAGAACATTTTTAAATATGAATAAGGATGGAGTGGATAAATACATTTTCCCGCAGACACATATGCTATATTCACCAAAGCAATAAATCAACGAAATAAATTTGACATCAATAAATTAATGTATAATTTAATAATTAATAATTTAACTCCTTAGGGAAGTCCATCGGGAAATAAAAGACATTATTTACCACAGTGTTTCCCGGAGGGCGTTAAATAAGACATTTGTTGGTACGATAAAGTTCAATAAAGTAACATAATTTGAAGCAAATGAGTCATCGAAATGTATGGAGATCTTACCGATTAATGAAAATGTATTTTACCGGTAAACGGTAAATGGATTTGACCGGTTTCATTCCTATTGAAAATTGAATCCAAGAAAGTAAAAATGACCTTTCTGCTCCTTATTACTTTATGAAAAACATTAACTAAAATTGGAAAATTCACTTCGTTAAGGGGCTGTTCATGTTCACAAATGACGTCACGCGTTTTTCCGGATTTTTGACCCCGTCGCCGCTGTCACGCATTTTGGGCTAAATATGAACTTTTTTAGATATCAATTAAAATCTGCATTTTCTTTTCAAGCAACGTAGTGCTCACATAACCTCAAAGTTACAGCGTTTTTCGGGTGTTTGTTTTGTTTTCTTCATGCAAAACAATCGGCGTTTTGTGTTTGTGATTTTGGTATAGAATTTCAAGTAGGTGTTTGTCTACGGTGACGGTTAACTTCTTCGCTATTCATATAGCAATTCTTTTTTGGCAAAAATAAATGAGCTTGCGCTTAGCATCTCAGGCACGTGTGTGATGTCCCCATTGAGGCTTGAACTTCCAGTGCGGTTCGGCTTACCAGGCCGTCCCACTGTACTCATTATTGGTAAAAACGGTCATAGGCAGCCTCGGACGAGTGTTGGTCACGGGGTACGACCAATGCGGGACTCGAACGGTACCCATCGTTGACGGTCAGGCAATGTAAAAAGGTTGATGGTTTGTTTATTGGAAGTCTAAACGTTAATGGGGGTTTTAGGGGTCGCAAGGGTGAGTTGGTGGACTTGGCAATGGATTATGGTGTAGATATATTAGCGTTGAGCGACCTTAGGACGAAAGGGCAGCGCGAAGAACTGGTGGGCGGTTATAAAGTGTTTTCGTCTGGTGTTCAGTCTGGTAGGGCGAACTGGGGAGTTGGAATGGCTATCA
>CM055404.1:3549842-3560670 GCA_029228625.1 Pseudolycoriella hygida | reverse complement strand
CATTTCTAATTGTTATTTTAAATCATGTTCTCCAAAAACTAAACCAACGGACACAATGTTTCGCAAATTCTTATTTCTATCATAAAACAACTCTAGCAATCCCTCCAATCTACAATTAGAAAAGGTCCCTTCACAAGTGACGCGACGTTGGAATTTTTGTCACCCTCCGCTTCGTCATACAAACAATTTGAAAAATACTAAAACTACGGAAAAGTAGCAGTCGGCCTCGTCACGTTCTAGAAACTCTCTCTCTTCCTAGGGCGTACCCTCCGTAAAATTCCAAACTTCTTGCGTTGCATTAAATAGTTCCTCATACATACGTGTTTTAGTTGAAGAACAAAAACTCAATCCGTAAATTGTGCAATTGCAGTTGAGAAAATCATCTACTATAGAAACGAATTGTTATTCACACGTTCCTTCTATCTGGCCGCACAGGCGTACTAACTAATCATTTCTGGTTTTACAGTCAGCTCCTAGAGCACTGCGCCGGTGAGCCGATAGTCATCGGCGGCTCGCTGGAATAATTAGTACGGCGTCCAGCCGGCTGAATTTGTTGCAAAAATATATTCAGAAAAAATAAATCTTTCGAAACTCTAGGTTGTATGGGCCCAGAAACGAAGAAATTTATAGGCAAATTAGGGTCATTGATAAGGACAGCTTCTGGGGAATCACGCTCGAAAGATTTCCTATTACAGAAGATTTCAGTTGCAATTTAAAGAGGCAATGCGGCATGCATCCTGGCAACATTAGGGAAAAGTAGAGTAGATGAAATTTATTTATTGTAATTTGTTGTTGAAAAGATCGTTTTTTTACTGGCTGCGCCATTGTGAGCAGTCTTTTTTTTCGCTTAAATAAAAACATTGAAAATCTTTGATTTACGTATCATTTTGCTATATGTATCAAGGTTTCTTTTAAATTGCATGAGTTGGAATTTCATGTTTTCCCCGAGGTGAGCACCACGTTTTTCACGTGTGCATTGTGTGACATAACCGTTTTTCTACACGAAACAAAAATATCAACAAATCATCAAAGCCATGGTTTGACAGTTCAGGCGAGAAAAACTTTTCTCCCCGTGGGGAAAAATAGAACACTTGTCATTAGATCAGTCGTCAACAAAACATCATTTTCTCACCGCGTTTGAGTGGGAAAAATGTAAAATATGGCATAATTCACAGTGTATTACATCCACCACCTTCACAAACTAATCGTTTGACGTACATATTATTATATTCACCGCAGTGCTTCCCAAGGGCGTGAAAAAATATATAAAAATTGTTGTTGTCAAACTTTGTTTCATTAATTTGTTGCTTTGGTGAATTAAGTAGCTCTTTCGGCTCGAGATGCAAAGATAAGAAGAAGAGATAAGAATTTTCCCCGCACGTGCATAATCTACTATTACATGCTGATTTCGGAAGAAAACAATTATACTTTAATTAAGTCTAAATATAATCTGTAAAAAATTAGCCGCCGTTGATTTTCCGCGGCTGAGAGACTCACAGGTGGCGGCGGCTAAACTTCTTCTTCGGCGTGACCGGCTGGTGCAATGCTATATCAGCCTCCCCTTGGATTTTATTCTGAGTTGATTCCCAGCTTTCCGAAGCGTTTTTGAAAAACATTTGTATTTTTCGAAACAAACCACGGCCGAGCACGGCAAGACGTTAAAAAATTTCGAAAACTGTTGGAATTGTTCCAATAATTCCCTCCATTTGTGCATGTTAAGAAAAAAAATGGCCATAAAAGTTTTCGTCTAGTGACATTTTTGAAGTTTTTAAAATGTCATTTGCGCTTACGGGCCTACAAAAATCATCGGCATGCTACAGGTGAGACTTATAATAAAGCCTTTATAATTCTTGTATGATGCTGCCAACACCAACGAAATTATATCTACAAATTCAAAAGTCAGTATTTTAACGTAATATTTATGCTGAGCGACAAATCACTTCATAATAAATTAACTTTAAAGAAAATTACTTATGGGTGGAATTACTATTTAAAACTTTTATTTGGGTTACACACTCTAATTTATAATTAGTAACAATTTACGGAGTCCAACATGAAGCGAATCTTCGTACTAGAGGTGAGCGGGCCGCCCGAAAGGCGCCTAACGACCCGGGGGGTCGAGTCGGGTTTTCATTTTTTTCGGGTCGGATTGGGTTTGAAGACTTCAAATAACAAAACTCGACCCGACCCGAAAACATAAATTCACTCAATCATTTTCTCAAAATTGAGTTTAAAAAAACATTTCAAATTAAATCTTTTTAAAAAAAGTTGGGGTTCTAGTCAACGTTTCGGGCTTGGTTCGGGTAGGGTTTGAATTTTTTATTTCGGTTTGGGTCGGGATTGATTTTTTATTTTCGGGCTCGGTTCGAGTCACATTTGAAATTTTAATTTTAGGTCGGGTTCAGTTCGGGTCAGGTTTGAATTTGTATTATGGTTCGGGTCGTATTTGGAAAAGTTTCACTTATTTTTCAAAACGAGGAAGGTAGAACTAAAAGAGTGGTTGTAACGCTGGTGAAATCGTCAAGACTTTCATTACACATTTTCCAATAATTTCACCAGTAGTGACGCCGATCAAATGAGAATATTTTTGTGTGCAGCGTAGAAAGAATGTGCATCTTTATCATACAAATTGATTTCATCTCTACCCATTTGTTATTCGCACCTATAAGAACAAGATAGCTATGGATCCTGCCAATTTGCAATGCGCACACTCGTTCGAATAACTGCTGAGATACGATTCATACACTAGTGTGAATATCATCTGCCATAAATTGGCTAGTTCGTTCCAAGCGCTTCAGAATTACGTTCATGTGTCATTCAAAACTTATATTAAAAATAGTAAAACAAAGTGATAAAGGAAGCCAAGCCCACGTTCGTCGTCTGTATAGTCAATTTGACATGATAACAATTGTATTTTCAAATTTTCTATTGAACTTTTTACAACTGCTTATTATTATGAAAACGACAATAAAACGTATGCAAGGGAATCGTGCGCATCAGAATAGATGTGAAAAACAGAATATTATGTTGCAAAAAGACGTAAACGTATCCAAATTAATATTGGCTTAAGTAACTCTTAATTGAATGAAATTACATTCATTTAGTAAAAAACCCGTCCGAAGAAACGGTTTTAAAGCCTCTCCGAATCCCCATAGAAGCCATCTCAAAAGGATGTCCGCGGCTAGAGGGGAAGGGCTGTTATCCAAATTCGGACAATGTTTTGACCAGGGGAAGGGGGTTTTAGTCTGACACAACGTATAGCTTGGAAGCATATAAGAGTTTCGAAAAAATGCAGTGGCTTCCCCAATCAAGCTAATTCTCGAATTACGATTAGACGTGTGCGCCGGTCTTTTGTCGGCGTAGTAAACGAAGTTATCTATAGCCTTCGGGCTCCACTCTAGAAGATTACAATGTTCTACAAAAATGTGCAAGATACGTGTATCTAGTCGGCGTGCTAAGACCATTTTATTCCAAAATGTCACTGTCAATAGATATTCGAGGTACGCCGACATTTCAGCTCATTTTCCGCCGAATACCAAAAGAACATTGGCGTACCTCGAATATCTATTGACAGTGAAATTTTGGAATAAAATGGTCTTAGCACGCCGACTAGATACACGTATCCTGCACATTTTTGTAGAACATTGTAATCTTCTAGAGTGGTGCGCAAAGGCTATACATAATTTTGAATACTACGCCGACAAAAGACCGGCGCACACGTCTAATTACGATATTTCTATAAAAGATCTGAAATGAATGAATGTTCTTTCTTCGCTCTATTCAGTCGTACTCCGTGACAATCGGAAACGCTGAGTAAAAACTACAATCATTTGTACTATCTTTGATAAAAGTTGCACATGGCGAATTCTTATTTATTTCAGGCGCTACAGAACGTATTTAAATAAATATTGCCTTCGCTCTTAAGTATATCAAATTATGTCCACATTGGATTTTAAATTGGCGAAAGGGCAATATTGAAAAACCGTCAGAAGAGACTGTATAAATATCTCTCCAAATCCCCTCAAAAACATCGAACATCTAGAGCACTAAGGAGAGGCCTCGGACCCATACGTCCATGGACGAAAAGGTTCCCTTAATTTAGTCCACAACATAGCAATAAAATTTTTTGGGCTGGGGCAGACCTTAGGACCACTTATTCAACCTTGATTTCGAATGTTTCTTTACCGTTATTGACCAATTTCAATCTGTTTTTCGATTACCTTTCAGGAAAAAAAAAAAGAAAAAGATTTATGAAAATCGGATAAGATTTACCAGAAATATTAAAGAAAAACGTGGGCCCTAGTAGAGACTCAGTTTTAGGGCCCTGAGTAAGTGCAAGGGCTTCAAATCAAAAAAATTTCTTCAAGACATTAAAAGACGATTAAAACATTTTTATGAAAATGAGTTATCTACAAAAGACCAAAATCCACTTAGCTCAGAAAAAAATTGAGATTCCTATGTCAAAGCGATTTTGCAAACGTGAGCGGTCCGCCGAACGGACTGTCATTATTAGAAGGAAGTCTATTTGTTATTGGAACGATCAACGAATCATTTTTTCATTTGAGAATTATTTTCTTATTAGAAGGTTTATTGGGTAAAGTCCTTGTTTTATTAGATTATAAACTGAAAATAGAAGCGGACCTTACGCGTCTACAGAAATTGGTGTCTGATGTTTTTATTATTACGTCACACGTCACATTCAATGAAAGAAAACAAAGTTGAAGACAGAAAAAAAAAATTGCCAGTTAATCATTGAATTTCCGTATAAAATGTAATTTTAATATCACAAGCTTATGCTACCTAACAAATAATTTTTTTATGCAAAATTACGTGAAATCATCGCGATATTTTTAGGCAACACAACTGGTGAATGACTGAGACGATCATACAAAAATATAATTCACGTAAACAGAGAATTACATTTTCCATTAAAACAACCGAAGAAACGAGCACACCAAACGTTTGAAAATTTTGTTTTTCTTTTGCCTCCTTCTACAAAATCGATTTCTTTAGTTATGCTTTAGTTGAGATCGGTAAGTCGTTGCTGTCGCTCCATGCAATCGTTTTTGCATTTAAAAAAAGGAAGAAGATTTTTTCTGAACATTTTGTTATTTTCGTCTCGTTTTTCCGTTGTTTGTTGCATTTTATTTGCTTTCGCTCTGTTTGGTATGGCTAGTATCACGAAAAAAGGGAAAATACTAACCAATTTATTAAGATTTTCCGGTTTTTAAACATTTTCATCAACAATTCGTGGCAATAGTTCGATAATCAAAGTAAATGGATCTTCATGTACCATATGAATGAACAAGTTGATTATATTCCACTTCGGATTTTCCAACAAAAAAGTACGATGTACGTACATGAGAGTTCAAACGTGTGCGTGAAATTATTGATTTCTATTCTCGAATGGGCACCAATGTACAGAAGTCAGATGTGAAGCAGTGCTCTTTGTGTGAATTTTCTTGTGTTGTCAGTTAATTAAATTGGAACATTTTTTTATCAATTCATTAACTTGTTGTGGCTACTGAAACTTATGGAAAAGACATTAGTGACTACTATTTATACAATTTTCTTTTTGAGTGTTCATCTGAATTGAAAGAAACAGGAGCATTTCGGTATCTCTAATTTGCAATCGATTTTATTTATTCCAATGTAAAGTGTATGTAGAACGGCCGGCAGTCGCGCTAATAATGTTCAATTAATTCTTTCTGTTTTAAATGGTAAGTTCAAATTTGAATTCTTTTGACACTAAATATTGAATATTTCTGAATGGAATTTCAAAACATTTCTGTTACATACGACGGAAAACGTGTTTGATAAATATGGACATGATATGCTCGTGCTAACCATTGAACTCTTTAAATCAGCAATAATTTTTTTCCTCTTACAATAATTCACATTTCATTCTATGATTTAGTCGGCACCTTGGTGTATTTCATATCGTATGACGATGTAGGTTTTGATTCAATTCGATTAGATTAATGAATTGGACCCAGACTGAAAGCTTATTCGACAAAAATGATATACCCAGTTAATATGGCGGCGTCCAAGTGACCGTAATTGCATTGACATCAAGAGAAAAAGAAAAGTGGCAAACGATTTACGGTCTGTTCATGTAAATATTAGACCATATACAAGCAGAAACTCATATTTCATTGAATTCCCGAAAAAAGTTGCATTCTTTTACGAAATCTTTTTTCAATTCATGAGCAATACACATACATGAGAGTCGTCAACAAAATAAAGGCGGCGGCTAGCCGAAAGAAAAATAATTGGCGGCCGACCGAAAAAAAAACAGTCGCACAGTGGATTTTTGTCTAGGGTTTAGAGCTGGCCGCTTATATTAACAAAATTATAAGCCAATAGACATTGTCTTGTCTCCGAACCTCAAGTGGTGACATCTACGTTTTTTATAGCTGAATTCACCCTTTTCTCAAGTGGCGTCATCCATACTTTCATAGCTGAATACGGATAAACATAAAACAAGGCGTCTAATCGATGGTTTCTATTATAAATCCCAAACAAAAATATTTCTAAAAAAAATTTTAATTTTTTATAAAATACACTGACCAAAATTTAAAAACTTTGCACTTCTGCCCAGGTTTTTAACTCACTAGTGAAAACAAAAGTTTTACCTCACTAGTGAGGTGAAACTTTTGTTTTCAGTAGTTTTACCCCACTAGTGAAACTGGTAAAGCTGTTGTTTTTACTAATGAGGTCAAAGAGACCCTACATGTAATTCATGGTTTCCGTAGGGGGTAAACATACATGTAATGCTTAACTCTCGGATGGATACGCAATAAACATTGTACAGTGGACGCTTTGAAAACGGATATTTTGACTCGTGTAGTTGTATACAAGCTCTACAATCGTCATAATAACGTTTTCAAAGCTTGTTGCTCAAAAAAACACTCGTGAGTTTGACTCTTATAACATAATTGTGTCCTCATGTAATGAATTACTTTCGCAGAGTCCACTGTAACTGAGTACACTTTGTTCTTCAATGGGTTCCCATGACTCCGATACCGTGCGGAAACTCGAAATAAATCAAAACAGAGTTCTCTAAGGACTATTCTGAACGGATTTTACTAAACTTGCTTGAACATGACTCCTACCCTTATACTAGTTTCATGTAATTTCATTTAAGTCTACCTTTTTCACTGTTTTTGTTTTTTTTTGACTATTTTGATTATGCGGAACCCCTAGATCATTCCAGATTGAGTTGCCTCCATAGACACTTTTTGTCAGGGGCCCATTTAGATTTTTTCAACACCGCTTTTGCCCCAGACTGAAAGCTTTATTTTTCCATACATTTTTGGACCACCCTAGTAAACATACATGTAATGCTCAACTTTATGGAGTAGGCAATAAAATATTTCTGATCGTAAACTTTTGAAACGTGAACTTTGAAACAAACACAAAAGATTTCCGCAGGACAATTTTCAAAAACTGGGCTAAAATCCTCTCTCAACACTATTTTCCAATGTTTAAAAAGTCAAACTTCATTTCACTTGCATATATAGGTTTTCCCTCTCGGTCGTATGTGTATTATTTATCAAATGAACTTTGACAATTTAAATACTGGAAATTTGGAAAAATATCTAGAAACTAAAATAGTTTATCACGAATTATATTCGACTATCGTAGAAAAAGGAACTCAAGGAGTCCATGCGAAAAATTCGTCCATAAAGGTACTAATTTTCTTTTTTAAATTTTCATTATCGAAAACAAATATCGAAGATTATTATTACATAATAAAGTAACAACATCGTACTTGCGAAATATTTGTTTTGAAAATTAGTTAAGTAAAGTAAATGTTTTCGCAGATACTGGTCGTGTGAACGTTAAGTTTTGAGACAAATTAAAATTTGGTCCATCGATCAACTTATGCTACACATTTGATATCGACACTTGAACATTTCCAAAACTTGACATTCTTTTCAATTTTGTATGATTTCGTCTTTGAGAAGAAAAAGTCGCTTAAATAGTGGGCGACTAGACTATGTGTAAAATAACTCAATATTTTGTAATTATCAGGAACGAGAAAAAAATTCTTCACATACATAGTTGGGTGTGCCGACCATTACATTACTAAATATTGTATGTGATGTGAAGGTGGTGTTCTTGCTTTGTTGATGTTCGTTTAATTCTACTGTTCGAAGTGCCATTATTGAGTAAATCACTGTAGGCCATTTAGCATTTACATTTTTCATCCAAATGATAGTGTGATATCTAAAGTGCATAGTCTAAAATTCAACAAATTGTTTCATTGATAAAAAACAAACATTTTATTTATTTAGTTACAATTAACACATATTTTTGTTGTTCCTTATCAGCGAAAACTACACTTCTCAGTAAATTCTAAAGACTATCCACATAATGTTCTTATTCCTAAAGATTACTTAACGAAACCTTGGTTTGTGCTTGACTTCTTGATTTATGTCAAATATTATGTGTTTTTGATGACAATTTATTTTTAGCACTTTTCCGTTTCGTTTTTGTTATTCTGTTTAAGTTGTAAATAGAATGATAGTACGGGAAGTGTAGGTGTTTTTACAACAAATTTGCTTTACAAAGACATAGCTAAACGCCACACGATAATGATCAACTGACTGCAAAATGATTTACCTGACAATGACTGTTTTCGCAAACATTCAGGGGCCGTCCCTAAATTACGTAACGCTAATTCCCCAGTTTTTACATCCCCTGACGTAACGCCCTCTAGGTAATTTCATGACTTACATTTTTATTAACTAAAAACTACACTAACAGTTTTATGTTTCATATTTTAATTTTGGAAGAAAAATGTTGAGATTCGAGCGTTACGTAACAGTGAGGCTAGACCCCCTCCCCCCTCCCAATAACGTTCCCTAGCATAGCATAGCATATCGCCCCTCTCCCCCTCAAGCGTTACGTAATTTAGGGACGGCCCCTTATCAAATTTGAAAGTTTTTTAAGTAAAATTAGGCCGCCTGTATTGTGCACCTTACCTTACAGTATAGTGAGCGAACTTTCTGACGCTCGCTCGTTAATTAACTTTTGTTGTAAAATTGTATTTCGGATTTCAGAATCGAAAACTAGAGATACAATTTTACAGTTTAGAGGACTAAAAGCCCGACTCGAACTCAACCCGAGTCAATTTGTCGGGTCGGGTTGACGACTTCAACTAACAAAACTCCACCCGACCAAAAGGTGATGTTGATTCGTTTTCGAGCGAATTTTACTACAAATGTACCATTTAAAAAAATTTCGTCTCTAACTTTAACTAGTGGAACTTATTTTCGATAAAATTTTAGCTAATTGGAGCAACAGGTTACCACAATTTTAAATAAGCTGGGCATTCTGTTTTAAAACTTACTAAACACACAGCTGCCGCCGACTAATTTTAGTTCAGAATAGCATCCTCTCAAAAGTTGGCTTAAGCCGACTTGAAATCGGTTGGAAAATTTGTTATTTTTGAAAGGAAAAAATTATGTTTTTTGACATTTGGAAAACGAAATTTAGTTTGTTTATCGGTTTTGACCACTGCCGACTTTTTTTGACGTTTTGTAGATGGCTCTCATATCTAACAAAAACGAAGATGACATTTTGTATTACATTTTGTATGAATGTAAAGTCGTTTCAATATTTTTATGAACTTTTTACTTCTGTGCAGGTTTTTGCGGTGACCCTGCGCAGAAATAACAAGTTCATAAAAATGTTGAAACGAGTTTAGAACTACAAAGTCTTACAGAAAACACAACCTGTGAAAAGCAAATTGAACCAAACAGAACACAAGCCAGAACAGAACAAGGCAAATGCAAAAACATACTTTTGATAGGTATATTAGTATACTACAAGCACATTTGTATGCCTTCCACAAGATGTAGGTCTATCGCTTAAAAATATATATTTTGGAAATTGAGAAATTATGGGTGCAGAAATCTGCACTGAAAATGTGTCCTAACGTTTCCAAACTAATCGAAATACTCTGAAATTCAACGCTCAAAGTTTTACCGTCGCGTCTCTCTTACTCCACTAAATTTCTGAGTGGGTAACACATTTAAAATGTTATTTTCTGTACAATCTGACAATTACAGAATCTATGACGCAACTCACTAATTAATCGGCTTGATTTTTAAAATTTAATTTTGAAATTTAATTAATATTTGTGTCACAAGCTCAAAGAGTCATTAGAATGTTGTTACTAAGTACCTAATTTGCTCTTCAGACACGCTGCCATTCAAGTTAACGTCACAACAAATTGCTTACTATCATAACCAATTTGATGCCTTAAGTGGTTTGTATAGTAAACAAATTTCTCAATAAAAACAAATTAAATAAGGCTATTTCAATTTAAATGGGAATGGAATGCGCTGTATGTCAATTAATCACGCCTATGTGTTTTCTATAAATGTTGCGCATCCTGTTTCTAAAAAACCGTCTTTAAACCTTACGCTAATTTCACATAATTGAATTCATTTTCAAGTGGCAAAAATTTGACAACTTTCTCAAGATTTTGTAACTTCTTTTCACTGTATCTTGTTGGGTCGATAAGACTTTTAAAAACTTGGATTGTCATCAGCCTGCTTCCTTATGTTTCGAGGTTTCTCCATCGATGAAAGAAATTCAGCAACCTAAGGACTTTTTACAAATGACGTCACGCTCTAAGGGGGGAGGGAGGGGGTCTGGCAAAACTTGACCGTCTATAGAATTTTGGGTCATCATCATCATCATCATCACACTTTATAGACCGTTTGTACCTTTCGGTGTGAGGCCTTTACTACTGATCATGGACCACCCTTCTCCATACTCCCCTATCCTGTGCCAAGGAGATGGTTTGTTCGCC